>PISX010007193.1:0-91050 GCA_004024625.1 Mellivora capensis
AGGTGAAGTCATCATGCTTCCTGATTTCAAACTATACTTTAAAGCTATAGTAATCAAAACAGTATGGTACTGGCATAGAAACAAGACACATATACCAATAGAATAGACAGACCAGAAATAAATCCATGCACATATGATCAACTATATTTGATAAGGGAGCCAAAAATAGTGGGAGAAAGGTAGTCTTTTCAGCAAATGGTATTGGGAAAATTGTATAGTCACATGCAAAAGAATGAAATTGGGCTTTTGTTTATACTAATCACAAATATTAACTCAGAGTGGATTGAAGACTTAAATATAAGACTTGAAACTGTAAAAATCCTGGAACAAAACTTAGGGAAAAAACTCTTGTTATTGATCGTGGCAATATTTTCTTGGATATGACACTAAAAGTACAAAGAACAAAAACGAAAATAAACAAGTTGGACTACACCAAATAAAAAGCTTTTGCACAGGAAAAGAAACAATCAGAAAGGTAAAAAGACAACTTACAGAATGGGAGAAAATATTTGTGAAATATATATTAGGTAATTAGTTAAATCTAAAATATATAAGGAGCTCACAGAACTGAATAACAAATCAAACAAAAATAATCCATTAAAATAAAAACCTAAAAAATAAAAATAATAAATAATCCAATTAAATATGGGCCAAGGACCCAAACTGATCCTCAACATCACTAATCATCAGGGACATGGAAATGAAAAGCACAATGAGATGTCACTTCACACCTGCCAAATGGTTATTATCAAAAAGGTAAGAGATAACAAGAGTTGGTGAGGATGTGGACAAAAGAGAACATTACAGCACTGCTGATGGAAATGTAAATTGGTGCAACCACTATGGAAAACAATATGGACATTCCTCAAAATATTAAAAATAGAATTCCTATATGATCCTGTAATCCCACTTCTAGATATATGTCTGAAGGAAGTGCAATCACTATCTTAAAGAGATATCTCTACCCTCTCTACCCTCATGGTCACTGCAGTATTATTTACAATAGTTAAGACATGGAAATGACCTTAGTGTCCATCAACTTATGAATGGTTAGAGAAAATGTGAAAGCATTCTTCAACTTATGAATGGATAAAAGAAATATATGTGTATACATATATTATGTATATGTATTTACATGTGTGTATATATGTGTGTATATATTCATATATACATACACAATGAAATACTATTCAGCCATAAAAAGGAAGGAAATCCTGCTATTTGCAACAATATGGATGGAACTTGAGGGTATTATGCTAAGTGAAATAAGTCAGACACAGAAATAGAAAAAACTCCATGATTTCACTTACATGTGGAATATAAAAAAAAAAAAAAAAGGTCAAAATCATAGAAACAGAGTAGAATATAAGTTGCCAGGGGTTGGGGATCGGGAGATGTTGGTTGAAGAGTAAAAACTTTCAGTTGTAAGATGAATATTCAGCATGGTGACTATAGTTAACAATACTATATTATACACTTGAAGTTCTTAAGGGAGTAGATCTTAAATAATCTCACCACGCATGTAAAACTTGTAATTATTTGAAGAGATGGATTTGTTAACTAATCTTGTTGTAGGAATCATGTCACAAATACATGAAATCATCGTGTTGTACACCTTAAACCTTCACAATGTTGCATGTCAATGATCTCTCAGCAAAGTTGGGGAAATATGGAACAAAAGATAAAACAGTAAAACAAAGTGTGTGTGTCTATACATATGTAATTTATATATATTTTATATACATTAGTATTTATAGAAATGTGAATTAAAACAACCAGGTGACAGCAAAAATAAGCATAAAGGTAATGCTGTTGTTTTGGAGATCAGGATTTGTGCATTGTTGGTATGGAATTTAGTAGATTACTCTTCTGGAAAATTTTTGTTGTTGCTCAGAATTATGGAAGCCACTTTGGCCTACCTCATGCCTATAAGAACTGTATTATTTCTTTTGTCAAAGAACACAGGGAACCGGGAACATGGATTCCAATGAGAAAATGGTGCAGAGGTTTTGTTAAGTAATATTTTTTATTTTGTTTTCTAAGAAAAAAGATGCTTTAAAAAATAGTCTATGTTTTAGAATGTTCATAAATTACCATAGAATTTTTCAACTAATTAAATGCTAGGAAACCGATAGGTTCTAAAAATTAAACATCAAATAAAATGAAAATTAAATAATTAATAGAAACACAGATGGATTTTAGTGCACTCTAGAATGAATCCCTCTCTCTCTGCATCTCTCTTTACCTCCCTCCAAAAGTGCATTAGGGTATTCCTCTTGATTAAAGAGAAACACACTCTCATAGGAATGTAATTAGTAAAAGCTTATGGCAGAGTTTGGCAATATGTAAAGTACTTAAAATCATAAACATGCTTTCACAGAGGAGTCTCATTTTTAGAATTTATCCTAAAGAAATAATCAGACAAATGTTCAAAGATGTTTGTACAAGGGTGTTCACTGAAGTGTTGTTAATAGTATTGAGAAATTGGAAATAAATGAAATATTTGACAGTGGGGAATTAGTTTAAAATTTACACTATGTAGAGTAGAATAGGCTATGTAGAGTAACCTTTAAGTATTTGAATTAATAAGTATATTCATTGAGCTTCTTGAAAAATAGTATGTTGGTAATATATTAAGTGAGAAATCAGCTAAAATCTGGCATGTTCAATATGATTCTTTTCCCGTAAAAATAATCAAAGTCATGTACAAACATATCCAAGCAGACTCAACTGCTAGGAATAGTATGTATCAAAAGGCTAACTATACTACTTCTAAATGTGGAATTACAGATAACTTTTTTCTCTTTTTTTATTTTTCTACAACACATGCATATTATTTATTCAATTTCTAAATAGTCAGACAACTTCTCACCTGAACTATTCCATCTATTTAGGGCACTATTACCTTTTCATTCCTATCCCCCTGAAAGTAGTGTGGACAGAGCGGGAGGGCAAGTAACTGGGTTTGGAAAAGATCTGGGAAGCGGAAACACCAGAAAGAAGAAAACCCGTTAGCAAAGTGGCTCTTTGTGTGCAAATGGGAAGGAATCTGTGCAAATGAGCCTCAGAGCTGTCCCACTGGGACAGGGGTGGAAAGCCCAGGCATTGACCCATCAAGTTGCATCTCTCCTAGGTAAAGGGTTGCCCCAGGGTGCCAAATTTCTGGTCCTTGGTACTTTCTTTTAATGTCCACTTAATTAATTATATTTTTAAAATTTTGTTTTATTTAAATTCAATCAATTAACATATAGTGTGTTATTGGTTTCAGAGGTGGAGTTCAGTGATTCATCGTTGCATGTAACATGCAGTGCTTTTTACTTCAAGTGCCCTCCTTAATGCCCATCCTGGTTACCCCATCCCCCTACTTACCTCCCCTCCAGCAACCTTCAGTTGTCCCTATAGTTAAGAGTCTCTTATGCTTTGTCTCTCTTTCACCTTATTTTCATCTTATTTTATTTTCCTCTCTTTTCTCCTATGATCCTCTTTTTGTTTCTTAAATTCCCCATATGAGTGAAAGCATGTCATAATTGACTTATTTCGCTTAACATAGCAGCTCTGCGTGTGGGCTGAGCATACTCCCCTAGCTCCAGAGGACAACCTCAGTCAGAGAAAGGGGGCTGAAGACATTTTACCCTAAGCAAAATAGCAACTCTTGGATTCTGTTGACCTCTATTTTTTATTGTTCTCTATTTTCTCTGCAAACTGCATCTTTTTCTTTACTTTTACAAAAAAATCATTTCTGCTTATCTCTCCACTAACTGTGGACTACAAGCTCTATTGGGACAGAGCTGTGCCTGTGTTTTTGTTTTGTTTTTATTGTTATTTCTCCAGCGTCTAGACTACTGCAGGCACATAATAGGTGCTCAGTATTGCCTGTGTGAGTGAATCAATGGGTGAATGAATAAGTCTGGGACTAATCAGCTTCCAGGGGAAACACAGAACAAGGTAAAGAACATTTCACCAGGATCAGATTCCTTCTTTGATATTTTCTGCTTAGTAAGGTCACTTTTGCTAATCCTTCGTGACTTTGATAATTCTGCTTAGTCCTACCAGTTGCCATGCAGTTGACATTCTGAAATACAGCCTCTGCTGGCCCAAATATGTAGTCTCTGCCAGTGTTTACCTGGTGAATCAGATCCTCAGCTCTCCAGGCTGTCTGCTCCCAGGACTGTCCACACCCTCGGCTTCCAGGGAACTCCTGTCTTGATGACCTGCCCTAGGCAGTCAGTTCTCAGACGACAGAATCAGTGTTCTCAGTGCATTCCTAGAGCAAGTTCTGATCAACTCTCTGCTTGTCTCCTTGTTGGGCCAAGAGAAAGACCTGGAATGCTGGCACTTAGCCTTGTAGCCCAGACTTTCTTGACAACACACCCTCACATAAGCCAAGGCAGAATCATCTCTCCATCACCACCTTTCCCAGCCTTGCTGGTCCTGGATCCCTGCCTGGCCTCCACCCTTCATCACTGCTGTGGCTGCTCAAGAAACATGAGGCCCACCCACAACTCTGTTCTCCCATGATTCACTGAATTAATAATAAGGCTCTATACTGAGAAGTGATAATATCTTCCCTCCAAAGAATATGGAGTGTTTGGAAATATGCCTGGGCAACCCATCCCCAACATCCAGAGACACCAAAGATCATTCATTTATGCAGGAGGACAAAATGAGATTGAGATTGAAAGTCTCCACTGTCCCTCATGGTAGAAAGCTGCAGAGTTGAAATTTTTGCTGAAAGCAGTGACATTTAAATCCCTTTGGTGACATGTACTACTATTTGAATCTGTTCCATTGACTCTCATCCCATTCCATAGATAATAAGTGCGCACTTAAGTATACATAGCATTAAGCATACATAGCATTTTCTGATCTATTGTAATATATTTCTATTTTGAAGTTTTGAAACTGAATTTTCAAGAGTCTGCCAACACAATTTAATTTTCCCTCTACCTTTCATAACTAAATTATTTTTAACATGAATTGTATGAAAATATTAGAAAAAAGCAAATATTTCTATATGTGTTACTTAACTCTACTTAAATGCCCATAAGGGAGTCTCCCAGGGGTTTGAGATGGGTGTTTAGATGCTGTCCTAATACTCCCAAGTAGGAAATGTTCAATGAATGTCTATGTAGGGTTATCCTCAAAGAATTTGAGGTGTGTGTGTGTGTGTGTGTTTTAAAAGATTTCATTTATTTGAGAGAGAGAAAGACAGTGCCTTCCAGAGAACACATGAGTGGGGGGAGGAGCAGAGGAACAAGTAGACTCCTGTTGAACATGGAGCCCATGTGGAACTCCATGCTGCTGGACTCCAGGCGGGGCTGGATCCCAGGACTCTGAGATCATGACCTGAATGAACCAAAGTCAGACACTTAACCAACTGAGCCCCATAATTTGAGGTTTGAATGAACACTGTTCCACAGATTATTACTATATCCTGGACCTTAAAGATATTTCATTACAGCAATATTCTGACTATTTGCAATTTTATGCCAAGTTCTTGAGAAATAACAATAAAATGTGAGTTTATATCTATGAGCATAAACATTTTCTTAAAGTTGATTCAAAACCACAACACTATTTCACAGAAATAATAAATCAATAGAATTATTTATATTTATTAGTATTACCTACATTTTTACTTCTGAGTTTCTTTCTTTCTTTTCTTTTTTCTTTTTTTTTTTAGACTTTATTTATTTATTTGACAGAGAGAGAGATCACAAGTAGGTAGAGAGTCAGGCAGAGAGAGCGGGGGAAGCATGTTCCCTGCTGAGCAGAGAGCCCGATGCGGGGCTCAATCCCAGGACCATGAGATCATGACCCGAGCTGAAGGCAGAGTTTAACCCACTGAGCCACCCAGTACAATTCAAGTAATTTCTCCTCTTCCTTGCCCTTCCCACAGAATGCAATTCACTCTTACCTACAACTCTTTGTGTAAGATTGTGCTTGAGTCTTTGGAATAATAACAACATGAATGAGAAATAGGTTTTAATTTCAAGAGAACTACTTCCTCTCTGTTCTCAGAGGCATGGTTTGTTGTATCTAAGAAACCACTTTATACAGAGTTCATAGTTCATAATAGAACAGTGTACTAATGATTAAATGCTCATTTTGTGCTCAGAATTGTGCTCAGTACTTTGCATCTGTATCATATCATTTCATTCTCAGAATATCTCTATGAAGTGGGTATTAACCCCCTTGAACAGATGAAGCAACTAAGGGGTCTCCTCTATTGGATTTGATTGAAATAACTAAGGGATCTCCCTTATTTAATTTAGTTATGAAAGGTAGAGGGAAAAGAAAATGTTGATTTGATGGAATGCAAATGTTCTCATTCTATCCTTCACATTCTGATGTAGCTGTCTTCACTAATTTCTTCGTATATTTATTGAAAACCTATTTCTTTTCATCTCCTGGTTTGTGCAGAAGGTGCACTAGAAGCTGTGCCAGGAGCTGCAGGAAACAGAAAGAAAAAATTCAAACCCTTTGCCCAGGATTCAAAATAAAGTTGTATGTTTTATTAAGTGTCACGAACTTCCAAACAGTGACACCCTAAAATCTTAGTGGCTTAACACAATAGAAGTTAATTTCTTCACACCCCAGTGTTTGGTGGGCTGTCTTCCATGTGATGATTTTAGGATCCAGATTCCATTCATCTGGTGGTTTTGTCATCTTTTGTACTTCAGAATCTTTTACTTCTAGTTGGTAGGTTGAGGGAAAAAGATACAAGATGGGCCAGGTAAAGTTATCCCTTAGTCTATTCTGTTGACGAGAACTCAAAACATGGCCCTGTGTCATTTCAAGGGTGGCTGGAATATGTAGTCTCACTGTGTGCACAGAAAGGAAAGGAATAGACAATGGTGAGCATGGAATTGTTTCTCAATCAACCTGCTCCTCTGGGTATCAAATATCCCTTCACTTCTTCAGAGAACACTTGTCCCTGGCTCATAGAAGTCCACCCAAAGATCCATCTTTCAGTGCATCTAGCTCAATGTGCAGGAACTCCAGATCCCATCCATGAGGCCCCTGTATAACTACCTATAATCTGGTGACCTATGAACTCTAAGGACAAATTTTCTGCCCTCTCACCCCATTGACACACCCCATCCCACCCTCCATCTCCAATGTACATTGTAAAGGAGGAAGAAAAATGATGAAGTCTTGCTGGGCAGTCTTTGTAAAGGATCCTTATGGGAAGTGGGTGGGGAAGTTCTGGATGAGATCCTGATTAGGCCTCTGGGAGAAATTCTTTTGTGCCCTGTTGTTGGTGGGCCCTTTTTGAACATTTTCTCTATGACCATATCTGAAGTTGGTTTGGGGAGTTTGCTCTCTTGAGGGCTGCCCATCATTTATTACCTATTATCTGCCAATCTGGGGTCTCAACAGTTGCTTTAAGTCCTAAGCAGTCAGTTTTCTTTCAGAATACATTTCCTTAAAAAATATGGTACTCTTCTGGTCTTCTTGCTTCTAGTCACTTCTCTGTGTTAGTAGCCAGTCCTCAGTCTCTTTTCTAGTGACAATTCTCAAAACTCACATTCCTTCTTCTCCCTCTCATGTAACTTTCTTTGTAAAGTAAACAGTGAGCTTTAGGGTGAGGTGGGAGAGAGGACTTACCATCCTTAATCTGATCTTTATCAGTCCTCTGAGATTCTTTGAGTTACAAATAAAAAAACAAAAATAAATAAATAAAAAGGCATATCAGGACTTGCTGATCAGCAAGTTTTCCTTAAAAAAACAACAACAACAAAATGAAACACAACAGATCAGAACAACATTCAAACCAACAGACAAAGAGAGATACTGGCAAAGTTTAAAGCAAGGGCATTCTCCAGTGCATGAAATGACCACTATAGAGCTAATATCTCTTACCGGCAGTGGGAAAGGTGAAGCCTACCTTGTCTCAGTGGGGGGAAAAAAAGTGCCATATGAAATAAATGAACTTGTGGGAAGCAGGAAGACACTAACTGAGTAATTTTAGAAGCCATTCATTCTCATTCATTACCATATTGCAGCATCTTGCAAGCATGTGAGTAAAAAGTTAAACACTCATATTTGCAGGAATGAGTGAATGAACTAATTCTTATTTTGAGAGCTTCTGGAAAATTTATTCCTTTGGGTTAGTAATTCACAAACAGGAGCCTACCATTTCTCAGTCTTGCCTTCATGTAACTTTAATTGCTCTCCCTCTAAATTCCCTAAATTCTGCCATATTTTTGTATAATTTTGCATTTGGGCAGACAATAGGATTTTGGAAGGTAACACTTGAAGAGATTGTCATTTAAAAATGCATTATAAAAGAAAAAGGATCTTAACCAGATGACCTCTAAATCACAAACACAGGCTTTGAAAGTGAATGTGGTCAAGTTCATAAGCTGCATTTTATCAAGTGCTTACTGGGTTGGGGCCCTATTCTGAAAGCTGGGAAAACCTGGGTGGGTGGTTGTATGTGGGCTCAAGGAGGTATTGGCAGAGGTGATGGAGATGATGGAGAATTTTACATTTTTCTGGAAATCTTCCCAGAGATGAGTCTCGTATTTTTGCAGTCAAATGCTCTACCACTGAGCTATACCCCTTACTTTCGTATTTTTGGAAGACAATACAGTGCAGTAGAAGGAACTCTGATTTCAAAGTTGGTAGGTTTTGTTTGTAGACCAGATCTGCTATTTATGAGCTATATAATCCTGAGAAGGTTACCTAACCTCCCTCCAGCTCATTTTCCTCATCTGTAAGATGTGGGATAATGATGATACATTCTTCAGAGCCTTATTGGAAGAAACAAATACACTAATGGATGGGAAAGTGCTTTTCAAATGGCAAAGCAGTTTCAAATGTGAGTCGTTACTATAGTTTGCCTTCCATAAATGCTCTTTGATAATAATGGTCAGTTCCTAATCCCATTCTTCCTTGAGGGATTATGAATAAAGGGCATCAATACTACAGGAACAGGGCTTATTGTTGGCACCTTCTCCTACCCAGCTCAGAGAGTTTTGGAGAAGTGGGAACAGGATGTACCTTACTCTGGCATTCTTTCTCCAGAGAGTATGTTACCAGGTTAGAACTGTGTGCTGGTACAGAATACGGTATCAGTATGACCACATAAGTACAAAGAGCACTGTGCTGAAAGTTCCAATACATGCTTTCATTTCTTCATTATTTCATAATTTCATTTTTCTTCATTATTTCATTTCATATTTCTTCATTATTCATGTGTTAATTCAGCTAATATTATTGAGGCTCTTTGATTTATCAGACACTGTGTTAATCTGTCCTAACCATGGAGTTGAATATTTTAGTCCTCTTTCATATAAATAGGAAACTGAAGTCACTTAAACTATTCATGTGTTGGTTGACTCAACTGCCTATAGTGATAAGCCCAGCCTTGTCTTTCTCATATAGTTTTTATGAGAGAATAGCTTGGAGACTGTTTTGCAGAAATAAAAAGACTAGACAGTTATGAGGTGTTCGTGTCTAATTGGTGTTTCTTGAATAGCCATTGGCATATAGCCTGGCTACTGTGCTCAGGTAGGACAGCCACAAAGCTGATCATAAAGAAAGACGGGAAACTGGTTATGGTTTAACGACATTTTGTGGAATGCTGATGACTGAACCAAAAATTCTTTCATAAATGGGTATGGTGTGAAGCTAAGGCCATGAAAAATGATGAAACAGTGAATTCAAGAACAGGGATAGGTATGGGAAAATGGATGTGGTAATGGGTTAGGTTTTTTAACATGCTGTCTTACAGACGTGGGCAGGCAGGCAATGCATGTCTGATGAATATTCTGAGAACCTTGATGCAGGATAGCAATATGTAGCTAGCTTTGGTAGTAGTATTCATGAGCATTAATACCACATTTTGTTTTCTAAGTAGTTTACAATGGTTGCATCCCCATGAGTGGTCAGCATTATTATTTCTCTTTCACACCAATAATCTCCTCTTTTTCATAGCTAGCCAAGGCCCTTAGGCACCAAATCAAATTATCTGCCTTCAGTTAGATGTGTCCCTATTAAACAATGCATTGGACTTAGAGGCAGACAAAGGAATGGGTCAGTGATGTTCTAACATCTCCTTTTCAATGCTAGATGCAGTCTTACTTAGCACACCTTAGCCTATGGAGAACTAGTTATAATATCTTTAAAGAGTCACTTTCATGCCTTCTCTTTGCTTCTAAAAAGAGGTAAACAGGTTATTCTTTTAAAATTTTATTTAAATTTTATTAGCCAACATATAGTACATCGTTAATTTTTGACGTAGTGTTCAGTGATTCATTAGTTGCATATAACACCCAGTGCTCATCAGATCTCGTGCCGTCCTTAAAACCAGTTACTCTTATACTACATGGACTGTTAGAAAACTCTTGGATATATGACCCAGACAGATATGTTTTGGTGTGGTTCCTGCCATATGTTAGTTTATTGGTAGTGATCATTTCATCAATTCAAGCTTTGAAAATTTCTAAGATTTCTAAGATTTCTAAGCTTCAGAGTTCACCTTTGTGAAATGTGAATAATAATACCTGGCCAACTTTCCTCCTTGGTGATTTTTGAGAATGACATACAAATCATAACTTAGGGAAGACTATATGGCCAAATGTGTTAAGCTTTATTGGTTAGCAAGGTTTTTATGTTAGTCAAAGATGGCAACCATACAGTGTTACCATCTCTGCTCCTGGCCTGTGGGCTGACATTACTAATTGGTCATGGCACTCCCCCCACACCCCTTACCCCTGGGGGTAAGCCTTTAGCTTCAGAATCCTTCTCAACAAGTTCTCTTAGCTACTACCCCTACCGACTGGAATTGGTGCAGATAAGAAAAACATTTGCCAAACCCAAATCTAAATCCCTTCTGCTATTTGTATTTATTTTATCTTATCTTCAGTGGGTTATATATGCACATAATTCTAAAAGTATTTTTTTAAAGTGATCAGTCTTCCCTAGTCCTCTTGTCTTCTGCCATTTCAAAGTGAAAATTTTTCTTGTCTGGTTTATGTATATGCTCTGATAAATATTATCTCGGGAAAAAGAGAAAAGTACAGTCAGATAGATCAGGAGCTGTGAAGTTCTGAATCAAGACAATTCATTTTGTTGTGATTCTTGGTAACATCTTGCCTCAAAGACCTAATCTGTAAAAATATAATCATTTAGCCTATATCCCATACTAGGAAAACTCCATGTAAATAAAAATTGCCCTTGAGTCCAGTTGAACTGAATCTAGGTTCTCGTGGTGACTTGACCATATTTCAAATATTAGCTTTTGTTTTCAGCTTCGGGATGCCTTTCCAGTTTGAACCAAACAATGAAAAAAAATAATAGAAATAGTATTAAAATAACTCATACCTGGGATATTAAAACACTTAAAACATTAAAAATAATTTTTAATAGATTCTTTTTGGCAATATTGGACTGAAAAGGACAGTAACTAAGGTGAGTCGTTGAGAAAAATTCCCAAGTTCAGTGGGGATGACTTGGTAAGATTTAGACAGATGAAGCAGAGTGAATGAAAACTGTAGGATACGGAGATTCATTTTCTAACTCTTGATTTAAAGGTGTATCACACAAAAGTGAAAGATCATTGTGCCAGACCCTTTGTGGCAAACTTGAAATTATTATTATTCCTTTCTTTGGTATCTTCTCCATTACAGAGGGGAAGTGAGAGGCTTTGTTTTCCAGAAATCCCTTCCTCTATGGTTTTAAGTTAGAGTTTGTCAATGATAGATGTTTGCATGTTATTTGGAAACAGGAAAAGAATGGGAAGTCACTATCCTTTGGAGATAATTGCAGCCAGATTCTTGAGCAGATGAATGATTCATGATTAGGTCTTGGTGAGGTCTAGAGAACTCACTTGGTTTACCTCTGAGAACTGAGAGATGTGATACAAATTTCTAGGGTTTTTTTTTTTTTTAAAGACTTTATTTATTTATTTGACAGACAGGGATCACAAGTAGGCAGAGAGAGAGAGAGAGAGAGAGAGAGAGAAGGAAGCAGGATCCCTTCCAAGCAGAGAGCCTGATGTGGGGCTCGATCCCAGGACCCTGGGATCATGACCCAAGCCGAAGGCAGAGGCTTTAACCCACTGAGCCACCCAGGTGCCCCAATTTCTAGGGTATTTTTAAGAATTGAAATAGTTCACCAGAGAGCTCTTGAAACTCTGCTTTGGTGCTTCAGATAAGATCTTTAGGGTCAGCTTCCTCAGCCTGTGCTTCTAAGTTCTTCTGGTAGGGAAGACCTTATTTCCTGACTTATGTTCTTCATACTTGGAATAGAGTGGCTTGTATTTTCCTTCCTTCCCTCCTTCCTTCCATCCTTCCTTCCTTCCTTCCTTCCTTCCTTCCTTCCTTCCTTCTTTTCCCCTTTAGGGACGGAGGAGGAGGGGCGGTGGGAGAAAGAAAGACAGAATCTTAAGCAGGCTCCACATTCAGTGAAGAGCCCGACACAGGGCTCAATCTCCTGACCCTGAGATCATGACCTGCACCAAAATCAAGTCAGATGCTTCCCCGGCTGAGCCACACAGGTGCCTCTAGAGTGGTTTGTATTTCTTGAGTGAACTCTAACTCATAGACTTTAAAAAAAAAAATTGTAAGTTTAAATTAAACTTGGGATAACTAAACTTTAAGAATGAAACTGTCATATGGATTCTCCAGTAGGATAATAATTGAAGGCAGTAACAATTCAGTGTCTGTGCAAGTAAAACAGTTATGTACATTATCACCTCTAATTTCCTGGAGTTATGTATCCACAGAAGACGAAACTTTAAGAGGCAAAGTAGTAATAGGAATAAAACTTTATGGTTAAAACAAATAATATAAGAAATGCAGAGTGGGGCTAGCTCCTTTTGAGTGCAACATAAAACTAGGAAAAAGAAACAGAATACCATGGTTTTAAATTTATTATTCAAGGAATGGGATAGAAAACAAAGACTGTGACTTTAGTTACAGTCTTGAAGGAATTCCTTATTTCTTATAGTCACTGACCAATATTTCTTGAACCCAACCAAAAGTATAATCTGAGAGTGGATAAATTGAAATTCAAAGTGAATGTATAGACTTACAGTTCTCTTTCTATTAAAGTGAGAGCATTTACCAAGAAGAAGTGGAAACTTGAAAATCATGAGGAGAAATCTGGGTAGATTTCAATGAATTTAAGTACCTTAAATACCCAAACTTGTTGGGCCTTCCTTGCCAGCAGAAGCAGCACTATCTCTTTTCCTCCTGACCACACCATAATGATTTTCATTCAGATATTCACCCTGCAAGAAATGTGGGCCTCTTTTAGACCCATAGACCACCTTTCTTTGCTTCCAGAACCATAATTAGACTTAACTCCTAGTAAAACCCAGGAGGATAAGAATAAAACATAACTCATGATTGGGAAGGAAGTTCCATATACCCAAGAAGAATTCTAATATTTTGTTAATTTATAACTGTTTTTGTATGCAAATAGATTATAGGTGTTAGATTAGGGAATAAAGAGTTTAATGTTGAATTGGAGTAATCACAGTAGAAAGTCATAGCCCCTAACCCAATTCCCAAACTTGACTCCACAGATCCCATGATCCTTAAGTAAAGGGAAAGTCGTAACCACAATGAAGAAGGGCTCTGCTCCACTGCCAACATTTATATCATATATCTTCCTCCTTATCTTCCTCAGATTGAGTTGTGGTAATTAATAGAGGTGAGGATGCATTGAGGAACACCTAGAACTGTGAGGGATTGCTGGACATCTAAATTGATGCCAATTCCAGAGGATTCAAAATGACTTTTTTTTTTTTCCTAGAAATGTAGAGGAGAAGCTTATAAAGGTCAAATGAGTAGAGCTTTAGTCTAAGTTCCATATAAAAATAGATATAGTAAGGGGTGCCTGGGTGGCTCAGTTGGTTAAGCATCTACCTTCAGCTCAGGTCATGATCCTGGGATTGAGCCCTGCATCGGGCTCCCTTCTTAGTGGGGAGTCTGCTTCTCCCTCTCCCTCTGCTACTCTCCCACGACCCCCAGGTCAGTTCTCTCTCTCTCTCTCTTTCAAATAAATAAATAAAACCTTAAAAACAAATAGGTATAGTGATACCCTGAACACCACTATTTTCCTAGTCTCTGAATGAATTGTTGGAATAAGCATGGAAAGTGGCAAAATCTTCCATGTTGGCTTCCTGACCTGTGGAAAGGTAGGTACAATGATAAGAAGAAACAAATAGTAGTTTCTCTCAACAAAAGTAAAAAACCATAATCAATATAACACACTAGAGGAAATTTCAGAGATTAGTGATATGAACAAACATTGGGAATATGCATGCCTGCCTTGCATGAAAGAGATAGAATTTGGAGAATAAAAGTCAATTTTTGCGAACTTAATCAAGTGGCAACTCCAAAAGTAGTTGCTGTTTCAGTTGTTCTGTTGTTTTTTTCACTTGAACAAACCAATTAGATTCCTGATGTGTGGTATTTTACTATTGCTCTGGTGATTATTTTTATCTTCTATACCTGTTAGCAAAAACAAACAAACAAACAAATAAATAAATAAAATAAAAGTCCTATAAACAGTCTTCTTTTACTTGTCATGGATAGTAGTATAGCTTCACTGTCTTACCTCAAACTCAGAAACTCTTCGTCACAATGTAGCATGCGGGGACCTTGACTGTCTCACCATTACGTGGGGAATGATCCTAATCTGTAACACAAATAACATGATGGCGCTTGGAAATGATGATCATGATGCAGGAAATACTCTAGATGCCTTGACAAATGATATGGAAGTCACAAAGGTGGAAAATTAAGCCCATAAAAATTCAGTTATTTCCCATTTTGAGGAAGTTTTTAGGTGTTGAATGGTCTGGGGCATATTAAGTTTCCCTACAAAGTGAAGTGAAGAACAAATTGCTATGTCTTTTACCTATCACCTCTAAGAATGAGGCACAGCACCTGTGAGCCTTGAACTGTAGGAATAATAGATACACATGAGTGCATGCGAATCAGCTAATCGGACCCGTTTACCTGTTACCAGGTTTGAGATGAGCCCAGATAAAGATAAAGCTTTCTAGAAGACATAAGGTGCTCTCCTTCTTGAGCAATAGGGCCAAACAGATCCAGTGGTACTCAAAATATCTTTGGGAGATAGAGGATACTGTGTAATATCAACAGGACAATTACAGACCAAATCCTTGGGATTTTGGAGCAAGGTTATTTTGGACTTTTTAATTAATTAATTAATTCATTGATTTTTGGTCTGGGACAACTTCACTGATCTCTGCTGGGTTTACTCAAGTGTCTTCTGTCATCTGGCAGATCAGCAGAGAGCTGGATGATCTAGGTTGGCCTCACTCACCCGTGTGGCTGTTGACAGGTTATCAGCTGGGACATTGGAAGTGATTGTACTATGTATCTCTGATTATTCATAAGGCTAGCCCAAGATTTTTCACATGAAGATTACAGAGTTCTAAGAAATGCAACTATTTCTGTGAGAATTCTGGAGGCCTATGTTCAGAACTCAAACAAAGTTATTTCTGCCACATTCTATTTCATAACAAGGGTATTAAGATTGCCCAGAGTCCAGAAATAGGAAAATAGATTCCACCTTTGGTATTAGGAGCTTCAATGTGTCATTGTAATTTTAACAATGTATATAGACTTTCATTGCATTTATTTTTGCTACATTGATATCTTCCTCAATCAGCATATATTGCTCCATGGGGAGTTCTCTATTTCCAGCTGGGTAAGGGAGAAAAAAAAATGGACTGTTTTATAGATAATTCTGCACCAAATTGTAGTACCACCCAAAAGTGGGTGAGTGAGTACAATGTCCAGTCTCAGAAGAGCATTTGAGGATATTGGTGAAGAGTATTGTACTTCTTTGTTCACTTTTCCTAGAGGAAAGATGGCCAAGGACACATTTATTCAGTCACAATTAGGCCAGGTGGTCATGGACTTAGTAAAAATAAGATTAGAATGTTGGTTATAACAAAGTCTGTGGAGAAGTTTGTGGAAGGTCTCACAGAATGCACAGAAAATAGGGGATATTTATATCCCATTAAATGCTTACCAAATACTACTGGTAAGAGGTTCCCAAAATTCAGGTGGGTGAGCAGACTTACGCTGCTCTATCAGTTAGCCTCTTTCCCGATACCTCAGTCATTGCTCAGTGAATTCATGAACAGAATCTGGGCCCATAGTGGGTCCAGGGGTGGAGTTCTATATGAGCTCAACAACATGGCCCTTATTCATTCAGGCTGATCTGTCTTCTATATAGCTGAATGCCACAACTGCCTACACATCAACAGTGAAACCCTTATGTGGTTTTGGGCAGGTGATTAGATTGAACCTCCTCTCCCTACAAAGAGTAATTATGTATCTTCACTAAAATAGATGTAGCCTAGATTTGTATTTGACTTCCCTTCCCTCAGTGGAACCCCTATAACCACCATTTTTGGACATCCAGTCATGGAGTACTCTGTCAGATAAAGATTCATAACCAGCCAGGGTTCTGAATGAGGAAAAAGGAAACACGGAACGTGTAGTGTAAGAAAGAAATTATTAAGTCAACTCTGGCTATGTGATTAGTGGCAAAAATGAGAACTTTTGTGGTTATGCATATTTTATTCCTTGCTTTTATGCACTTTACATGTTTACCTATTCTTCCCTCTCACTTTCCCAATCTCCTATTTCTAATATATGCTAATTGTAGGTTATCCTATAATTCAGGGCTAAAGTTAAAGATCACAATGGAAATTTGGTCTGAGCTTAAAGATGAAGGGCATTATTGAAAGATGAAATGACATGGTTGCCTGGGTGGCTCCATTGGTTAAGCATCTGACTCTTGATTTTGGTTTGGGTCATGATCTCAGAGGTGGTGAGATTGAACCCCACATTGAGGTCCATGCTAGGTGTGGAGCCCATTTAAGATTCCTTTTATCCCTCTCCCTCTGCCACTCTCCCTGCTTGTGCTCACTCTCTCAAAAGAAAAAAAGAAAGATTAAATGACATGTAGAGCTTTGTGTCTACTTTTTGAGCAAAAAGTGAGCAAAAGTCTTTGCCTGTATGAGGTATAATTGCACTACAGTAGGTCAAAGTGAGGTTAATATTTGAAAGTTAAAATGGGCAAAATGGGCATGTATGAATGCTGGATTGACAAATGGAGTCCTCTGTCTGTAGTCTTGGACTGTCTATCGACAACCTGGCACCAATACCACACCTTTCTAAGGTCTCCTTTGCAGTGCAGAGGAAAATCCAAGGTCTACATTTCCCAGGATCTTCTCTCTCATATATAGATTTAGGTTAGCATTTGCCCCTTACATAGATTCGGAAGACAAAAGAAAAGGAGAAATCACTGTTCTCTGGATGCTGTTGCTGTCAGATATATGAGTAAATGTGAGATCTGCAGGAGTTTTCTGGTGAGTTCTTGAGAACCACTGTTTACTGCTACAGATTGAGATTGTTGGTGGGAGCTTCATGAAGACTCCTGTGGATTGAATGGAGTTTCTGGCAAGCTCTTTTGAATTGTTGACTTTGGGGGATTCAGGCTGAGATCTTCAGCTTTGACATCAATGAACTCTGTTCTCCAAACACTTCTAAAAGTTGGGTAAGCCCGTAATTCTTATATAAACTCTGTATATCCAGAGTAACTTCTATTTTCTTCCTTGAAACAATTGGAAGGATTTAGAGTGGCCCTTCAGACTGGTGAGCCCAATATTGATGAACAGGAATCTGTTAGTATAGTTTATATTCTGTGAGGGAGTATTTACATAACAGCAAATACTTCAAATTCAGTAAGGTTTTCTTTAAGCTCAGTAAGGTTTTCTGTAAATGAATTTGTATATGGCAAATCATAATGGAATCTATATACATTAAAATATATTGTTGAGATGTTACTTATTTAATTTATTAGAACATATGCGAATTCAATGAGTCCTTGTAGTGAATCCTAGTCTCTCTTAGCTGCCCCATGTAACACCCCATCCCAGGGTAGAGAAATGGAAGATCGTGTATTTGAAAACTAATGTTGTGGCTCAATACTGTCACTTTTTCAATAAGAAGTTTGAAATGTAGGGAAAGTGATTGCCTTTGATTATCCAGCGAGGACCAAAATAAGGGGATTCTCAGTTATAATAGAGGATAGTTTCTAATAAAAAGTGTCTCAGCCAAAAAAGTCATAAGTCTACAATTCTTTACTACTTTTTTCCCATTTCCAAAGATTTCTTTTGGGCTAAGAAATGTTTTGGAAAATATGGAGACCTTGGGGCTCCTACATGGCACAATTGGTTAAGCATCTGATTCTTGGTTTCAGCTCAGGTCATGATCTCAAGGTTGTAAGATCAAGCCCCATGTGGGGCTCCATGCTCAGTGTGGCATCTGCTTGAGATTCTTCCTCTCCTTCTGCCCCTCCTGCTTATGCTCTCTTTCTCTTGCAAATAAATAAATGTTTAAAAAAGAAAAAAATCTTTAAAAATACTGGGTGGCTCAGTTGGTTAAGTGTCTGTCTTTGGCTCGGGTCATGATTCCAGGGTCCTGGGATCGAGCTCATATCGGGCTCCCCCCTCAGTAGGGAGTCTGCTTCTCCTTCTGTCCCTTTCCCCCCACTTGTTTTTTCTCTTTCTTTATCAAATAAATAAAATCTTAAAAAAAAAAGAAAATGCAGATGCTTTGTGAAATATAGTAGAGGCCGGTTAGTTTTACACGCTCTCTATGTAATTGTTTTCTCTCCAAACCATGGCTGAGCTAAGCCAGAGCATGTGGTGGATCTTACTGGGATGAAAGGGGGGAAAAAAAAGGTGTGTTTTTAGAGTTGTGATCTCTTGCTCAAAGTGAGACTTTGCAGGGTAAGATCAGCCTCATGTAGGGGTTAAGTTTATATAGCCAGATCTAATTGCAGGAATATAGATACTGGGTTGTTAAGAAAAAGTACATAAGGGAAACTTGGGGAACATTCCCAATGGTATGGTTAGCCTAAATTAGGGGTTTGTCCACGATTGGTTTTGAAAAGAGATAAGAATCATTATAAATTATCAAGTCAAAACAATTGTAAACACTGAATAGTAAAATGACATCTTCATGCGACTACTTTCATATACAACAAATGTTCTTTGCTGTCTGTCACACTTCAGGAAGTGTTTCATGTACTAAAAGAAACCTAGGAAGACCTTGCAGGAAATAAAACAGCCAGTCCCTTGTCTCAGAGTTCACATTCTAATTGCTATGCTGGATGTATGAGAAGTGAAAGACATGACCCCCATCTTCAAGAAGCTTATAATTTGGGGGGGTGACAAGGATAATATACCTGACCAAAAGAAAATACAGGATTAGATAGTCACCAAATTTAATGATTCAGATGACATGAGAAAGACAAAGGCTTATTTTTCCAGGAAGAAGGCTGTGGAATAATTGTGAAGAAAAGCCGGCATGAGTACATGAAGCAGTCATACGAATGCTATAAGCAGGAATGTCTTGGTTTTCATATTTGTCATAGCATCCCTCAGTATATCGAGGCAAACTGCTTCAAAGTGGAAATTTGAGTATCTTGCCTGTGTATTAAGTATATTGTCTGCACATTCTACATAGATGCTCAAGGTGGGTTATTTGTCTGGGGTTGGGTGGTGGCTTGGAGGCTCTGACAGATGTGGAGATCATGCCTAGAGTCTAACTTGCAGCCTGGTCAAAGTCTGCCGGTGACGAGGTTGGTTCCCAAGGGACTGGGGTGCTTGAGGAACCTGTACACACTCCATAGGTGAACACAGGAAAGAGATCAAGTTCAATGTGGAAAGTAAAGACATTAGAGGTCAAGAAGGTATCACCTGGCTATGCAGGTCAGAGCTAGAGTCCAGGAGGTCAGAGAATCAGTGAGGCCATCTCCAGAGCACAGAAGATATTGAAACTGATTTGGTATGCTTGTCTGCATTTATTTCATTGCTTTATTTCTTCTTCCAGCCACTCGAAGTGCACTGGACAATAGTGTACATACTACTGTACCATCTGTTGCAGGAAAATGAAGAGGCACAGATACTTTTACCTGCACCCTGATTAAACGCTTGCAGTGTGTGTATGTGCAGGGTGCTGTAGGAGGGCACTGAAGGAGCTTTCATTCTTACTGCTGTGTGGGTGGGCGAGGAAGTCCAGGTGTGGGCATTTGCCAACAGAGGCACCCGTAGAGCCCCCAGGTGTTCTTGCTCCTGCTTAATGTCAGGGCCAAGGAAAGGCCCTTTGGGGTTTTCTTTTGGTAAGTAATTAATATATGTTTCAAGTTAAATGCCAAGAGCATGAAAGACCTTGCAGGTGCTAAGTGTTATTATAACATATTAAAATAATGAGAGCCTTGCTCATCTTGCTTTGCCTAGCTTAGTGGTTATTCTCAACATGGCCTGCAGATTACAACCACCTAGGGAACTTTGAAAAAAATGCCAATGCCCAAGCCTCATCTCTAGAGATTGAATTTTGGATGATACCTGAGCAGGGGGAAAACAAAACAACTCCACCAGGTGATTCTAATACACAGTCAGAGCTATGATCCAATGCAAGTAGCTCAAAGCACTCCTCATTTTCTCCTTATCCTGATAGTTTTCTGAGACTCAGCTTAATTCCCATCTCCTCTGTGAAGTCTTCTCTCTTTGTTCATCTGTTTGTGAACTACTAAACTTTGTCATTTGTAATACTCAAGTACTTCCTGACCAACCCACCAAGGTACTTACAAGATCAGGGGCTATCACTTTTATTGCTCTTACATCCTAGAAATCTGGCTCTCAGATCTGGCTAAATTATCCAGACTGTAAATCAGAAGTATAATTGTTTTTAATGTCTGTTGATGTTTTACACAGAAATTGGAACATTTCATAGAATATTAGTGCTGCAAGGGAACTTAATGAGCCCTAATCAGATGCCCCTCATTTTATAAATGAAAATATTCAAAGGCAAATCACTTCTCTAAGTTCTTGCATTGCTGTGTGCCTGGTCGTAAATTCTCTGAGCACCTTCCCTCGGATGCCTCAGAGGTTCTCAGGCTGCACTTTGCAGCATTAGAAGGAGAAGACTGACACACCATTATACTTTTCCTAGAGTCCTGGTGATAAACAGTGATAAAAACAGAACAGGAATCTGGCTATCTAAGGCTTAAGATTTATGTTGAATGGGTACTTGAGTCCCTAGAAATGTGGGCAAAATGGGGAAGCTGATGTTCAGGTTAAGTTGTTCACAACCATGGGCAGTTTTGTCCCCAGAGGGGCATGTGGCAATGTCTACAGACATATTTTGTTGTCACAACTAGAAGGGGTGCTACCTGTGTCCAGTGAGTAGAGGCCAAACATCCCACAAAATGTAGGCTAGCCCCCCACAACAAAGAATTGTCCAGGCCTCAATATTAACAGTGCTGAGGTTGAGAAACCCTGCAGTAGATGTTCCTGTCAGCTTGGGAGAGAGGGCAAGGCCAAGGCTGAAGGACAGAGAGTCACCATTACTCCAAACAGAATGGCCTGCTAGGGTGATAAGGTGGGGAGATGCCCGAGAGAAGCACTTCATGATGAGATGGAAGTCTTGATGGATGCAGTGATATGTGCATCATGTTAATAAGAATTCTTACAAGGAGGCTCTGAGTCTGTCATTCAGATGAACCCATTGTCTTATGACCAAAGTCCTCTGCAGATTCTTTTGAGTCTGAGAGCCACCCACCTAGTCTGGAGCTCTAGCATTAAGCTCAGTGTAATGGACTGAATGTTTGGATCTCCCCCAAATCCATGTTAAGGCTCTCTCAATGTGACTGCATTTGGAGATGAGGCCTTAAGAAACTTAAATGAGGTCATAAGGGTGGGGTCCTAATCCAAAGGATTAGTGTTCTTATAAGAAAAGACACACTGCCCTCCCATCTGTGGTATTTGGTTATAGCAGCCTGAGTGGACTAAGTTAGTCAGGAAACTTGGACAATTAGAAAAAGAACAGAACATAATAATCATCTCCAAAGTAGCAGAAAATATCTTATGGGGCAAACAGCAAGAGAGTGAAGCCGGGCCATCCTCTAGTGAACACTGTCAGTGTGGGCCATCCCCTCCCCACCTCCCTTGCACCCAGCACTATCTCCTTATGACCCATTTCCAGTAACACCTTGTTCCAACTGACTGTGGTCTTTGGATTCTAGTCCTCTTGGATGCTCAACACTGTTTTCAACAGAAGCACAACATATTGAAAAATGCAATTAGAAGATATTTAAACAAAAGGAGGGTAAACTGTTTTCATGGTGTAAGGATTAGGTAAGAGGGACCAACCATTAATAACGGTAATTTGTTTCCTTAAAGCCTTTAGTGCAGCGCTTTTAAAAACTGGGTCTGCATAAGAATTATTTAGAGTGGTTGTTAGAGATTCAGATTCATGGACCCATCACCTGGTTCTGGTTTAGTAGGCCTGAACCAGGGACACAGAGTCTGTTGATAAAATCATGGGGATTTCAAAACAGGTGATCCACTGGTCACAGTAAGAAACACTGTATTCATACTTCATAGGGGATTTTTCAAGGGCTGTGTATTTTAGAAATGGAGACGGAAAAGTTGAGGGGATAGGAGAGAAGGAAAGGGACTGGGTAAGACTGGGAAGTAAAAAGGAATGAGAGATATAGTTCAGATATGACAGAATGAGGGCAGCCATGGGGTAGAATTGCATTTTACAGCAAGTCCTGGTGAGAAGGGATGGAGCCTGCTAGAACTTTGTAGCAAGAAAGTCTAGTTTATTTGGTCTTATCATAAATTGCTCCTGAATTTTGGCCTTGGCATTTGCAATTGTTTGCAGGGAAAGCAATTAGTTCATTCTGTCCCTCACTTTAAAACTTGGAACTAGCAGAGAGCCCACTATAGATCCTCTCTTTGGTTCACGGGGTATTCAGGAGAAAAAAATTCAGGAAATTTAAGTGCAAGTGGGGGTCAGGCCAGATAGAGATATGTTGGCAGCCATATTCCTTAGACGTATCCCATTGGATGTCTGATGGGCATATCCCACAGACACCTATAGCCAGACTGTGCCAGGAGAATGAACCTCTCAAGGAAAACTACACCATATTCTGTGCCCTTAATGTTTATTTAACTTAGGTGAAATCTGGGTTTAAACAGGTGTCAATCACAGAAGGGAAGTGGTATTTTAGATCTAGGAGGGCTATGGATCTCTGGGGGAAACCACTCTCTGCCTAAGAGATGATGATAGTGGGAGAGTGGGGAGGGGCTACAGATTAGATACAAATATGCTGGATTTCTATTGTTAATTTTGTTACACCAGAAACTAGATTTCCTAGAATCTTCGGGAATGCCTGAGGTTTTTCTGGTTGGGTTAAAAAGAAGTTGTGTGAGATTTGGGAAGTGAATATGAAGCAGAAGTTGAAGATGGTTGCCAGTGAGACGTGATGAAAGAGATACAGAGTTGCAGGTGGATTCCAATTTGATCTTGATCTCAACTAGTGGCCTTGCTGACCAAGAGCATCCATGGTCTGCCATCTTACTCTTTCTTGCAAACTCATAGAGGCAGTAGTCACATAGATCCAAATGCCTTCTGCAGATTTCTACAGTCTTTTTCACAGTCAGACTGCAGCAGCTAGGCCCTCCCAGCTTCCAGATGTTCCTGCAAGCTCCTGTTCATTCAAGCATACCATGCTAGTTAAAATCTTTCTCTGACCCTTCCACTCCAAGCCTTTACTTCCTCAGTGACTACCTTAATTACATAAGGTCTAATCCTTATGGGAATTCCTTACTCCATGATACTTGTGATGATACAACTTCCCTCACTAAACCCTGATTAATACAACCCCATATAACCTCCCTTCCCTAACTCTCCCAATATGCACTAGGCTCATGGGCCTTTGAAAGCACAGAGACCACTGGGGAAGGGACAATTCTCCATATATCCTAAAGAGAAGTCTTCCTATAATTATTAGTGTCTGAATCTGAGAATCATCTTAGTGGGTGCTAGATAAAAGTAGGTTGAGTGGAGCTATTACTTTGTAATGATATGAAATGAGAGGCATCCTTCCATTTATAAACACTTGGATTGAGACACACAGGCTTTAGGGATAATTGTAAAAGCTGCTGAGCCCACATGACTGTCAGTAGCCCTAAACATGTCTTTAAGCTTGGAACAGTAGGTAAAGAAGCCTAATGACAGACAGGTGGAGGTGTTTCAGACAAGCCAGCCAGACAGAGAAAATTGTTTTAGAGGAGTGATCGCAAATGCAGAAAGTCAAAGAGACTACCAGGGGGTGTGAAAGTGGCAACTTAAAAGATAATTCAAGATTCCAAAGATAAAGAAAGATCTCCTGTGGGGCAGATAACAAAAATTACTTTCCTGGGACTGGAGATTTCAAGTGCAGCATGCTCATGGCCAGAGGAATCTATGGGAGTTCATATTCTGGGTCAATAATACCAGTGGTTGTGGTACTATGTCCCATTATTCTCAAGGACAATGCCAACCAAACTCTGCTTTGGACTGATGGTCTGACAGGCTTGCCACAACTCAGTAGCCTTCCCCTCTGGAAGTAGATGAGCAAAGGGTATAGGGACAACCACATCTATGACTAAACTTTAGGTTAGCATCTTTTGTTAACAAAGCTGTTTCTATTCTTTTCTTCTTCCACTTGTTTTATAGAAAATGCTTGGGCACCTGGGTGTCTCATTTAGTTAAGCGACTTGCCTTCAGGCTCAGGTCATGATCTTGGGGTCCTGGAATTGAGTCCGACATTGGGTTCTACCTGTTATGTGGGGAGCCTGCTTCTCCCTCTTCTGCCTGCTACTCCCCTTGCCTGTGCTCTCTCTTCTTCTCTTTCTGTCAAATCTTAAGAGAAGAAGAAGAAAAGAAGAAGAAGAGGAGGAAGAAGAAGAAGAAGAAGAGGAGGAGGAGGAGGGGGAGGAAAAGGAAGAAGGAGATGGAGAAGAAGAAAGGGAAGAAAATGCTCAATGTGAGCATTTTGAACTGTACCGAGGCTCGCCTAATAAGGGAATGTAATGTCTTTTTCCAGTTTCAGACCAATGGGTAGACCAGGGTCTGGTTCCTTTTTGAAGTTCTGTGGCAATAGCATCAATGGTTCCTCCCATCACGGTGGGCCTCATAATTATAGGGCAAACACATAGAGGGATGGACATTCGAACTCAGCAAAAGGCAGCTGAGAGTTCCTTCTTCCCACCTGGTGAGCACCTTACAGCTTTTCTTTCTCTGCCCTCCTTTGGAGACTCTTAGAGGAAAACTCTCTCCTCCCCTCTTCCAGCAAGAGGAAAAAAAATCACTGTCAGCTCAAAGGATCTGAAGGATTAGCCTGAGGTCCAAACCTGTGTGCTGGCCCTACCTTTAACTTCAATCACCTCTCACCCTGCTGCCTCACTCCATTATCTCCAAGCCTGAAATGTCTCCCACCTTCACCCCAAATGAGACAGTCCCTTGAACAGCTGACTAGCTGAGGGCAACAGCTGGATGAGCCTAGTAGCTGCTCTGGAGGGATAATATTACCCTGTGATTATCACACCTTCCTCTCCGGG
Source organism: Mellivora capensis (assembly GCA_004024625.1). Classification (NCBI taxonomy): domain Eukaryota; kingdom Metazoa; phylum Chordata; class Mammalia; order Carnivora; family Mustelidae; genus Mellivora; species Mellivora capensis. The sequence goes on from PISX010007193.1 coordinate 25,466, forward strand.
GGTTCTAGGACTTGTAACTGTTGTGCTTCTTTCTGCTTTACATGTAAATAAAGGGAGGGAAATGCCTTGATTCCCTTAAGCTGACAGTTGAAGTCATGTTCCAACTGGGAGGTTGAAGCTTCCAGGCCTCCTTAAAATGCTAATGAGCTCTGAGGTGTGCATTGGCAGGGGCTTCCAGGTGGTTCTGCTGGTGCCCAGGGCTACTGTGGATGGTATAGAGCTCTGTCCCTATGATGCTGTCTTCTTCTTTAGCCCTTTCAATTTAACTAAAGACTGGAACTGCTTCTCTTTATCTGAGATTCTGGTGCCACTGCCTGTCCAGTCCTCTAGCCCACCAGCTCCCAGGATAGTCCTATAGAATTCGGGGCGCCGTGAAAACTTCCAGGCAAGCAAAGCTGTTCTCTGGTGCACTCCCATCTGAGCTGATGATGGAGGCAAAGTCTTTCCAGGGGATGGGACTAGCAAAGGCAAAAGTAGGAAGTGGCAAACACTGGATGGTGGAACTTGGGCAAGAAGGCAAAATTTGGTCACAAAGACAAAGCAGGAGTGGGAACTCAGTCAGGGTCAGATCTTGTTTTGCACAATAGAAGACCCCATTCTAATGAGAATCGGCATGTCTGGGATCACTGCGCCAGAAGTAGACTGGAGCTTACAAAAAAAAAAAGTCGTGGGAACTTGTGCTAGGGACCCTCTGAGAATGCAGTCCTGACAACTTTTCCTAAGGGCATGACTTCTCTTATGGGCCTGAGTTCTCTCTTTACGTTAAGGATGCCTCTCTATAGATCATAAAGGGTCAGGACTCAAAATCTTCACAATTTTCCTTTCATAGATTTTTTGTTATTGTTGTCCCCTACTTGTTTTTTCACCAAAACCCCGGAGTACTGAGACTAGAGTATTAAGACTGGATGCTGAGCCTTTGCCTGGCTTCACACAAACCGGTTCTTCTTTGGAGAGTATTTTCACACTGTCTCTCCCCTTTCAAACGGTAATAACCTTGGGTGTGTCGTTTAGGGCTGGGTGTACTCACTAACTCAATGTTCAGAGCTGACTGACTCACTAAAAGATGTTAAGAGCAAGTAAAGAGTCATTACTACATTTTAATAGAGAATTTACTTTCCTCAAAACTTGCCAATGTGCCACCTCTCAAATCCTGTCCAATTGGTGTTACCCGTTTCACCTAGTAGCCCAAAGACAAGACTGAAGTACACAACAGAGCAGCACTCAGCTTAAAGAACTTTTCCCAGGCCAGTGGAATCAGGCAGTTGGCAATTCCCAAATCTGTTTGCAGACAGTGCTGAAAGTTGAGATTAGCCTAGCTGCAGGATTGGATACAGCCTTTGGATTGCTTTGCCAAATATGGGGTAAAATGACTTTGGCTGCTGTAAACTCCAGCTTCAATGGAGACAGAAGAAGTCTCTCTTTCTCACATCTTTTCTGAGCTCCTGGGGCCTAACTGTCAGTGTTTGGCTTAGAAAGGGATACGGTATCCTTTTATTATAGTTTCGATGTCAACCCCAGTGCCACATGGGAAGGCTTCTTATGTTTAAGGGGCAGCCACGAGCAAGAAAGAGCAATCTGTGTTTTTCTATTTTTTTGGTCCCTGAGATAATTCTGAAGGAGGTAATGTTTGTGTTTCCAACTTAGCCCTCCACTCTTCAATTTCTGTATCCCCTATGTGAGTGTTCATATATCATTCTCATGGACTTGTGATCTTAGGATGTCATTCCTTCTAGGAGAAAGCAATCTGGGAATCAAACTTACATTAAGTATTCAGAACTGGGTATATTATTCCTTTAAAGGCTGTCTAGATTTTAAAAGAGGTTACAGAATGAGGGCAATACTAAAATCATATTTGTCTTACATACAAAGACATTCTTTGACCCAAACAGAATATAAGTATTGATTTCCATAAGCCAAGAAAACTGAGACCTCCGTAAAGATTCAGCCCTCTCTTGGCTGAAACATTAGTTCCCTGTAGCTTCAATTCATATTGTTGGTGTTACTGATAAAGCAATAGCTTCTGTGGATCATTATTATTATTATTATTTGATAATACAGAATGTCATAGAATTTTGGTGGGAAGTTAAGATGGGAAGAGGAAAAGGGCAGAGCACCGGGAGGCCCGGAAGATGGACATTCATTGTTCATGTGGTCATTGGTTACCACTGCTGAGTGGTTGTAATGTATGGTTGTCTCTGATTTCCACTAACACCTCGAAGTCTTGGATAATATTTAAACATTTATGCTTTTAAAAGATAAACTCTCAATGATAGCTACCATGATACTTTATAATGTTTAATAATTTTGTTGGATGATAATATTACTATGGACATTTGGGACACCATCGTAGAATAGAACAACTTAGCTGTTTGTAACATACAATGTTGGTGGGATAGATGGACCCCAGACAAAATATATATTATGTTCAATGGTAAAAAGCAAAAATATTTCCACTGCAAACATTTATTCCTGGCACATAGAATTCTGTAGAGAAAATTTTTTCTGTCAATAACACATATCATAATGGTGGTTGACGTTTTGAGTTGGAAGACAGAACCCCAGGGATGTGTGCAGCATGGGAGATAAACACATGAATACTAAGAATGCTGCTTTTTTGCTCAATTGGCATTAGAAAAACTTGACTCATACATCCATAAATATTTGGATTTTTTAGGTGATTGTGTGCTAAAGCATCAAAGTTGTAATAATATCTTGTGTTAAAATAAAATGAGTCATTTGAAAAATGTGAATTTACTTATTTAACAATCAGTGTTCTTTTCCTGAACTTTGTGTACCTGTTTAATTACAGCAGATAGGGTGGCTAGTAATAATTCATACTTCCATCAGTGCTGTGAGAGTTCCAGTCATCATCATTCATTTCAGCCATTCTGTGTTGTGTCTTATTTTGGTTCTAATTTACAATAGCTTGATATCTAATCAACTTGAGCACCTTTTCATATGTGAAATTATCATTTTGACATTTGGAGTTTAAGAAGTTCCTCTTTAAATCTTTTGCTCATTCTCCTGCTATTTTTTTTAACATTTTATTTATTTAAAAAAAAAGATTTTATTTATTCATTTGTCAGAGAGAGAGAAAGAGGGAGGGAGAGAGCACAAGCAGGGTAACTGCAGATAGAGGGAGAAGCAGGCTCCCTGCTGAGCAAGGAGGCTGATGTGGGATTTGATCCCAGGATCCTGAGATTATGACATGAGCCAAAGGCAGATGCTTAAAGGACTGAGCCACCCAAGCATACTTTTAAGTATGCTTAAAGGACTAAGCCACCCAAGCATATTTTTAAGTAATCTCTACACCCATCATGGGGCTCAAACTCACAACCCCAAGATCAAGAGTTGCATATCTACCCACGGAGCCAGCCAGACACCCCCCCCCCCGACCACCACTGCCCTCTGCTATCTTATTGATTAAAAAAATTCCTTATGTATGCTTGGCATGAGTCTTTTTTTTTTTTTTCTTTTGGAATGAGTCTTTTTTGGATTGATGTATTAAAAATATTTTCTCAGGCACCTGGGTGGCTCAGTTCTTTGAGTGTTTGCCTTTGGCTCAGGTCATGATCTTAGGGGCCCTAGGATTGAGCCTCTAGTCAGGCTCCCTGCTCCTGGGAGTTTGCTTCTTTCTCTCCCTCTACCCCTTCTCCCCACTTGTGTGCTCTCTCCCTCTCTCTCAACTAAATAAATAAATAAATGAAATCTTTTAAAAAATACTTTCTCACTCTATGTCTCTCCTTTTAAATCTTACTGGTTTCTCTTTGTAGACAGAAATTTTAAATTTGATAAAGTCCAATTCATCAGCATTCTTTTTTTTTGTGCATGCCGTGTTTTTATTTTAATTTTTTTAACTGAGCATAAAGAGATTAAAATAAAAAAAAAGAATTAATTTCAAGTCTAAAGTATGTAGGTCTCAGTTATGGTTATAGAAAATAACCTAAATTTTACCAATCTAAAAAATATTTCTTTCTTTCTTTTTTTAATTGTTATGTTAGTCACCATAAAATACATTAGTTTTCTTTTTTTTTTTTAAAAGATTTATTTATTTGACAGGAAGAGATCACAAGTAGGCAGAGTGGCAGCCAGAGAGAGAGGAAGAGAAGCAGGCTACCCTCAGAGCAGAGAGCCCGATGTGGGGCTCGATCCCAGGACCCCAGGATCATGACCTGAGCTGAAGGCGGAGGCTTTAACCCACTGAGCCACCCAGGTGCCCCTACATTAGTTTTCAATGCAGTGTTCCAAGATTCATTGTTTATGTACAAAACCCAGTGCTCCATGCAAGATGTGCCCTCCTAATACCCACCACCAGTCTCACCCATCCCCTCACCCCCTCTCTAAACCCCTCAAAAACCAACAAACAAAAATCAGCATTCTTTTGATTTTAGCTCTTTTTGTATTATGTTTAGCAATCTTTGTCTACTTGAAACTCATAAAGATATCCCCCTATGATTTCCTCCAAATAATTACTGGTTTTCTGTTCACACTGAGATACACAATGTATCTGGCATTGATATTTTATTTATAACGTGTATTTTGCCTGCAAACACCATTTATTGAGAGGCCTCTTTCCTAAGGTAATATAATCCCATTTTTGTCATAAATTAGATGATTCTTCTAGATATGGGTCAGTTTCTACATTCTCCATTCTGTTCTACTTTTTTTCTGTTTTACTATACTTTTGCCAAAAGTGCACTTTCATAGGTATTATAATATTATGATATGTTTTGCCATCTGGACATATATGTCCTTCAGCTGAAGACCAAGAAGAGGATTTATACTTCTTCAAGATTACCCGAGCTATTCTTAGCCCTTCCGTGACCGTAAAGAATTAGAACAAGCTTGTCAATTTACACTCGAACATATCATGTGGTAATTTATTTGGATTAATGTGAATTTCTAGACAATTTGGGAGAATTAATATCTCTATAATACTGGTTCTCACAATCCATGATAATGGTATAGTCTTTGATTTATATAGTTTTCCTTTCTTAATATAGTTTTCAGTGTTTCCATCTTCCACAATTTTTGTTAGATTGATTACTAGGTATTTGATGTTTTTGATGCCATTATGATGTGAAATGACACATTAAAAATTTTTTTGATTTGTTTACTGTAAAACAATTTTGTTTACTGTAACAATACAAATTGTATTACAAATACAATTTGTTTACTGTAAAAGTAGAGTGGACAATTCTACTCTAATATTGTTTTGCTCATTATTTACTATTTTTTCCTCTGAGTATCTAATTATATCTGTTCTTGCTTGGTTCACATGCTTCATTACTATTTTCTGTATATTCCATTCTTATTTCCTGAACTTCACTTTGATGATATCTATATTTTAATCTTTATCCATGTCTCTATATATGTATATCTAATCTATCTTATCCAATGTCTATGTTTTAATGATTTTTAAACTTATCTCTTGGATTCTTATTTTCAGATACTTTATTTTTAAGTTCTGGAATTTCTATTGATTTTTTTAATATATAACTTCTGCAGATTTTTTTCTACCTTTAATCCATTTTATGCATATCTTTGATAATTTAAAAACATATTTATCATTTTAACATCAATTTTTTTATTCTTCCAAAGGCATTACTAGATCATCCGTCAGTTTATTATTAGATTTTTTTCTCATTGTCCTCAATGATATCGTTCTGTTTTTAGCATGTTTAGTAATTTTTGACTGAATGCCTGATATTGTGTTTAAACATTGTTAGTGACTCCATATGATATCTTCTTTCTGAGAGGATTCAACATTTCTTCTGTGTGGTGGCTGATCATCTTTTTTCCAGTCAGGGACTGATTTTAACTGAGGCCGGGTCGTAGTTTTTGGAAGGTGCAATCAGCCTTGTTTCATTCCTCTCCTAGGGTGTACCCTTGAAGAACTGACAGCTGAGATGTGGTTTCTGAACTCATCTTTCTGTCTTTAGGACAGACATAAACTGCCCTACTACTAGGAGTTTTGCTCTGATTTTCAGAGGCTCCTAATTTTTCTTAACTTTCCACCCTGTGTTGCCTCAGAATTTAGTAAATATTTTGAGGGAGAAATCAGGTATGTATGAATTTTCTCAAATCTCTAATATGGTCTCTTCAGTGCTATGAGACCACCAAATCAACTCATTACCTAGTCCCCAGTAGAGGTCCTCTTGACCAGACAAAGCCTTGTCTGAATCTTCCTCCTCTTTTCTTGTTTCCAGAATCAATCAGTGTTTCTAGGGAAAGAGTGGCTATAGATCACCAGCTCATCTCTCTGTGGTTCTCACTGTCTATAATCTTGGTTCATCTAATCATCATTGAATCAGAAGCTTCCTGATCACTTTAAATATATATTTTAATGTTTACAAGGTTTTTCTATTTATCCTTTGGGAAATCCCATGAACTACTCCATCCTGCTTGAAAGAAGTCCCTCCACTTGTTCTTAAATAAATATATTTATTGATATTGCTCACTCAGCAAGTATGACCATCGACTTTCTTTCATTCCTTACCTCCCTCTTCTACTGGCATGTAACCCATCCTTCAAGATATGTTAATCATAGTCTGTTTCATGGTTTTCATTGGAGTATCTCAGCAGTCAGTAGTCTGTATATATGTATGTGTGTATATATACAATCTCACTTGATTTTCCTTAAATATGCTTTACATCATGAATTAATTCATGTGTGTATGTTTCCTGAATGTCAGAATATGCTGGACACATTTAGGATACAGTTTTTCAGTATTTCACAACATCTACCATGGCTCTGGTAAGCAGTGCATAGTAATTTTATATATATATTTAAAAAAAGAGCTTTTGTAGTTGTATAATCTTCTGGATCTAATTCTTTTTCCTTCATCTGAAAGTGGAAAAGTGAGTTAATGATTGCAAATTTTCTCCCTTAGAGGAGAGAATTTAGAATGAAAAAATAGTATGAATGCAAGGGAATCTGAATTGTGTGTGTGTGTGTGTGTGTGTGTAATAAATGGAAAGAGGCTGTTTATTATTTATGACCTCTATGATTTTATGTCAGACTTTTTTCTGTTCCCATTGAGTGCATAATGACCTCTCTGCCTATCTTTGAAATACTATAGCAGTTTTTCTCTAGAATGAAATACAAGCTCAGGAAAGGGCCCTCGAGATGATGTAATATAGTTTATCACTCAATTTACATATGATGAAGCTTAATAAATAAATGTTACTTTCCCAAGGAACATAGTATATTAAGAGCAGTTGGGGTAAAACTGCACTCCTTTCTACAAATTCACTTATATTTTAGTGATTTCAAGCTGAGTAGTCTTGGTTTTATTTGAAATGATTCCCAAAATCTGACAGGGAAAACTTAGTAGTGATGCAGAAATACAAACTTTAATCTTGCACATATACTTGTGCTGGGAGTCAGGATATCTCACTGTCAAGAATTGTTTCTCAGGGGCACCTGGGTGGCTCAGGGGGTTAAAGCCTCTGCCTTCAGCTCAGGTCATGATCTCAGAGTCCTGGGATCGAGCCCCACATCAGGCTCTCTGCTCCGCGGGGAGCCTGCTTCCTCCTCTCTCTCTCTGCCTGCCTCTCTGCCTACTTGTGATCTCTCTCTGTCAAATAAATAAATAAAAATCTTTAAAAAAATAAAAAAAAGAATTCTCAGAAAGGCTCCCTTGTTTTTCCTTATTCATTAGTTCTTTTTAGGTGTATAAATTAGTGTGTGTGTGTGTGTGTGTGTGTGTGTGTGTAAAATCTCTGCATGGTAGTAATTTTGCTAATTATATTAGAAGTGAAGAGAAAGCTATCCAGTAACATAATGATTTTTAGAAAAGAGTAATTTGAATAAATTTAAGAATGGAATGTGGAACCATTAATGATCTAAAGGGTATAATTTGAAATTTTCAGTTATAGTTTGCAGGATATTAAAGGGGAAATTGTGTGCTATTCTGGCATTCTAGAATTTGGGGTTTCATAGTCCTTCTCATTGTAAATGGTATTCACTACTAGTTAACTTTTGCTACTTTTCTGGATGTTCTGTTTCTCCCAAAATATTCAAAAGATTGCTATCTTTTAGAAGGCAAAGACCAGATTGTATTTTCCTCCAACTCTCCCTGCCCTTGGTGTTAAGTTCATAGTATGACATTTGTTCATCATTGCCAACTGAAGGAGTTCTTAGTGATATTTGAACTATTTCTTTCTGTTTTTGAGGCACATGTGAATATTAAACTTACTGGTGCTTTCATGGTTGGATGGGGTCATGTGACTAATTCTGGCCAATGAGTTGTAGGAGGAATTGCATGTCACTTCCAGGACAGATGAAACCCACCAGAGAATTCTCTCCCAATGCTATTGTAGCTATCAACATCCAGGTAGTGGTTGTTCTTCCAGCCTGGGGCCTGAAGTGGACATGTGGTGGAAAAGAGCTCTCTGATCATCCAAGATGGACATGTGGTATGAACAAGAAATGAAACTTTGTTGTTCTCAGACACTGTGATTTTTGGGGATATTTGTTATCATAGCACTACTAATCCATTATGACTGATACACTAATAGATGGATTACTTTTGAGGTTTCAATTGCCAAATCGCTCTAAGGAAAAAAACAAATGTAAGGGGATAACCACATCACTAGTTTATTTTCCTGGCTCTGGTTAACCTGGCAGTATGGACATTTGGTCCCTTTCTCTCAAGGAATATGGTTCTACCAACATGTGGTGGACAGATGTGGGACCATGAACACATGGAAAATATGAATCTCTTATTAGTGTTTTCAAGACTGTGTGCCTTAAGATACTTAAGTATCTTTACCATGGACTTAGAGGCATATATTATTAATGATATAACACCTGAGATCATATAGGTGTATATTGAAATGCACTACCGAGACATCAGGTGTGCTTTCCAGAGACTGCCCATAAGCTCATGTTTCTTCTCTGCATTCTAAAAATACTTTTCCTAACTTCATTCTGTGCTGTCACATCACATGGAATGAGTATATTTTACGGAAAGAAACAATCAATTTTCAGACAGCATATCATGATGTTGAATATCTTGATCACTTTCTCTTTTGCTATTTCTTCTGTTGTATTTAACATTCCTGTACTTTGCAATGTCTTCACCTTTTCAGTTACTCTCAGCTTAGTGCCAGTGTGTCTCTAGGGCTCTGATCAAGCCAGATGATTTCTGGTTTTTATGTCTTTTTAGTTGAGGCCATGCAGTAACGTCACTGTAGGAGGTTTCCCACATGCAAGTTCTGGTGATGGGTCTGTGCAGGTATAAACGATCTTTTCTGAAGTCATTCCTGGGAGTTCCCTGATGAGTAAAAATATGTTGGTGGAATACAGGTAAATCCAGAGGGAAGACAGACAATACAAGGCAACTAAAAATTGCATAGGAGAGATGGGAACATGTTGTTTTTCAGATTCCTGTTATCAGTTGTCATTTTTCTTGGTTAAAGTCATGGAAATTAAAGCCAACCAAGGAAAATTATGCATTGGCTGTTTGGCAGATATTTTCTTATTTTGCATGTGTGTTTATCCTATACTTTTTGAGAAGAAAAAAGTGTTTGCAGCTTTATGAAGCCTTGTGGAGAAGACATACAAACTAGGGACAATCTTAATATTGTGGAACTTATATTATGTTTATGGAAAGGAATTCACACTTCTAAACTAATCTTGATATACTAGACAAAAGGTATCATTCATTCATTCAATTATTTCTTAATTTAACCATCAAGCAAATGAATATGGAGAACAACACATGGTGTTTGAAGTTTTTGGAAAATAGAAAATTTATACTAATGATGATAATAATTTCTAATACTAACATTTGCTAGGTACCTTCATGTGAAAGATAATCTGGTTCAAAGTATTTTATAAGAATTAGCTCATTGAATTCTAGTGCCTCAGTTTCCTTTTCATTCCTCCAGCAAGGAAGAATTACAGGCCAGAAAGACTGTGTAGATTGCCCAATGTCAACACAATAGGTCAGTGGTAGCATTGTGAGATGGATCCAGACCATCTGGCCCCTAAGCCTGTGCCTCAAACCTCTACATTATGCTGTTTTCCCTTGTCATCTATGGTATTATCATTAAGAAAATGAGAAAGAAACCATGTAATGGTTCCATGCCTGAACAGAGTTTGGGGACTTTGAGGATATAGATGGAGGAAGTAAGAGACCGCCTTCTTCTAAATTTCTCACTTTCATTTGTGTCTCAGGTTTTGTTATGTGGAGATTGGAAAACAGCATTTTCCCTACGTTTTTGAATTCATAAAACTACAAAGAGGGAGCTAAGACCCTTGATAGAAAGGAATTGAGAGTCCTACTATTTCCCCTTAAGATTATAGTTATTAGACTATGTCTGATAGGGTGGTCTTGATCATAGTTAGAGGAAAGGGGAGATCATACAAGGTCCCAAGAGATAAAATTTGTCAGAGCTAAGGAAGAAGTGGTAGTGGCAAGATACTAGATTCTTGATATAGTAAAGAGCAGGACTAAGTGGAGAAAAGTTTTGGTTCTAGGTTTTCTTGAAGTCGTCTGACTTTACTGCTCTGGATCATGTAAAAAAATATGAATGCCAAGAATTCAATGTGTTGAATTGTTACAATGCTTCAGCATTTGAGGCCTGGCCAATTTCCTATAGGATGTTTATGGCTGAGATCTGTGGCAGTGGTGGTGTTGATGTATGCACTAGATTCGCTCCTGTAACACCAGATAGCTCAATCAACCCGAATCTCTGTGGGACACTAGGGATTTTACTACCATCATCACCAGCACTTCTCCACCAATGTACTATCCAGAAGCCCTTGGTGTGGAAATCAGGTCTCCAGGGCTGTGGTCTCTGAATTATGTAATTGTCCATCCCTATTCATAAAAAGAAACAAAACAAAAAACACCCATAGTATGTGAATATTCATTTATAAAATATGAAAGACACTTTAGTATTGATAGATTATGAACATTAGAAATGTACTTAAAATATAATTTTTAAAATGATGTAAGATAAAATATACAATATTATAAAATATACCCCCAAATATGATGACATCATAACTATAATAGCTATATTTCAAGGCTCTATAAATAGTAGGATGAGGTTAAAAGTCTATGTTGCCACGGTTCTAATTATAAAACTCATTGTTCTTGTCTCATAAAATTCCTGACAAAGAGTTTATTCTACACATAGATATTTCAGCTCTGCCATTTTCTTATTATTCATTTGTGCTTGTATTTCTGTTATTAACTTTAACTTATTCCTTCCAAATAACCTTAAAAGAAATATTTTAAGCAGGTCTACTTTATTGTTAAGGTAATGTAGTTAATAATAGACAACCTTACCCATAAATCCACTTGATTAGACACAAATAAACTGTAACACCTGACCTTAATTGGAAAACAAATGGAAGAATGAAGAGCCCACTGTTCACCTTTTGGATTCAAGAAATTTTTGCTCTTTTCTGAGAAATTCTGCACATTGCATGGGACGTGAGACCTTTTCATACAAGTTTCAATGCATGCAACTTGTATATCCAATATAGATAAAATTAATTTCCTAATTTTAAGATAGATTTAAATAGAAAATTTAATGTTTTCTTTCTGCATCTCACTAGGTCACTTTGCACAATTTACTTTAGAGACAGCTCCCGTTAAACACCTTTTTCATTTATGAAACTGAAGCAAAGATACTTCAAAAAATGTATTTCTATTGACATCACGCAGATCACTGTTTTTAAATACTTGGGTAACAATTAGAATTACAGTAGGCTTTAGAAGTTCAAAAGTGATTGAGATCCTTTTTCTCTGAAGAGATCATGAGTCTGGATCAAAAATATGGAGTTTAGGCCAACATTAAAAAGTGGAAGGAATATTGGTAGAAATGGAGGTATTCTGGGTGAAGGAATTAGAATGAATATACACAAGTACTGTTAGAAGACCTGAGGAAAGAGAGTTTAGGGGACACAATCATGAATTTAATTTTAGATGTAATGAGTTTGCATGGGAGGTTAGATATGAAGGTGGCACTGTCTCTTAAGCAGATGGCTCCTTAGGACTAGTATTTGAAAGGAGTCTTGGGACTAAAGGAATTGATTTAGGAATCATCTTCATAAGGATATTTTCTAAAGTCATGGAAGTGGTTCATCAAGTGAGTGGTGAGAACATAAGGACTGCTTTTATGCATAATGAATATATTGAATGTCCTTTGGAGAGCCTTTTTCATCTACCTTTTGGATTCCCTTCTCTTTCTGGAAAGGCGAAGTTGTTGGAAGAGAGACCACCAGATTTGTGAATCTTTGGAACAAAATGGAGGTTGTTAAAATTCCAGTGCTGCATATGTATATCCATAGGTGTTCCTCCTTTTGACTGGAAGGAACAGGTTGGTCATATGGGTGTTAGAGCTAGAACTGGATTGGAACTTGAATTGAGAGGATGTGTTGAATAAGGAATAATTAAATCTATTCAATCATGAAAGGAATGGCTTATGTATTAATATCAAAGTATGAGATCAAAGGGACATGTCTTGAAGCCTTAAGGAAGCAATTTAAAACATTAAAGCAAGTCCTCCATAATTGACAAATCATATACTGACAGCATTTCCACCTTCAACTTGAATAAAAGTGATGATGACACAGTTCTTTCCCTAGAATATACTATTTGTGGGGAAAGAGGGGATGGAATCATTTCTCAGTAAAATAACAAACATAGGATTGAATAATTAATTGTATTTGTGATGGTGAAAACAATAATGGCTACAAATATTTTTGGAATGACTTGTTCTCAAATGTGATTTTCAATGTGTTGAGAACAGATGTAGATTGAAACTTGATGAATTGTATTTCCTACAAATTAAGTGTATATTATTCCATAATTGCATTTTAATATCCATGCACCAGATATCTTTGTTGTTCATTTTTAATATTTACAGTATTGAAATACATAATTTTAGGGTTTCTTTGTAACATTTTTGAGAAATGTCCCTCATGAAACTTAAAAAATGTATACATGATGTAGAAATAACATGCGCAGATAAATTATTAGAGGAATAGCTTTATGCTGCAGTGGAATGAACACTGAACTTAGAATCAAACTTTTATTTATGTCCTTTTCTACACTTTGAACAAGTAAACCAAAATTTTAGAGAAGAATCTTCATCTTCAAAGTAGAGATCCTAATATCTGCCTTGACTACATCTCAAAGTTTTTAACAAGATCCAGCAAGATCCAGCATATGCTACTCTGAAAACTGAAAAATGTTAAACCAACACCAGGCAAGATATCAATTTATATACATCTTCCCTTATATATAAACTTTTATGCATATTTTTTCCTCTTAAGATTTTTTTATTAAAATAAATATTGTTTCTAGCAAGAGAAGCCTTTCAAGTAAGGTTGATATTATTATTCCTTACAAGTTTCATCTTGATTCTTAGCATAAACATTTTATGCCAAGAATAATGCTGTTTTAAAGACAATAAGTGCCTGGTTCTTGCCTGGGGCCACTGGAAGCCCTGAAAAAGAGGCAGGAGGAATTAAAGGCCCTTAATCATATTTCCCCATTTTTAACTGTTAGTTTTTACACTCTTGAGCCATTTCTCTCCTCTTGCTGGGCCCTACTGAGGCCCATAAATCTTAATTAAAGATGCAATTTTTTTTTCTTATGAAATCTGAACTGCAAGAAACCATTCTTATTTTTTATTTTTAAGACTAGCTCCATGTGTCGGCTCATAAAACAAGTAAGACTTTTGCACTCAAAGGATTTTGAAAGCTGTTATTGCTGCTGTCATGTGGCACTGGTCCCATAATTACTATTATTGTTATTTTATTTTATTTTTTTACACATGAGCTTCTGCTTTTCTTGTATAGAGCACGATGTTAAAAAAAAAGTAAAAATAGAACTTACAACAGGCTGATGTTGGTTTAGAAAGCAGGGGTTATGGTTCATAAAGCATGAAAGAAACATGAATCTAAGGTTCCAGTGGGGACGAGAACACTCTCTGAATACTACTGGGTATAGAGACTATCTCTATGGGGTCCCCACCAAGGAATCATTATTTAAAGAGAATATTCTCTTGACCAGAGTCTGATAGGTAAGATGAGCTGGACACCTGCAACTGTTTCCTTAGCCTCTTAGACTAGGGGAACGGGCTTAAAACCTTTGACCTCTGGCCCTGATGTCCCGATGACAGACCCCAAAGGTGTTTAATCACAGAAAACAGAGGTAGCCTGGAAAGACCTAAACTTGTTTTAGATGATGACACGTCTCAAGAATAAAATGATTCTGATAATATCCTAAAAACACCTAAAGAGGCACGAGGCATGTTAGGCTCTAGGACAAGAGATCAGACTAGTTATTTATCGACTGGTCTGTCTTCTGCCATTGCTTCAAGACATCAGTAGTCTACCCTTGTCCACAAGATTACATTAAAATTTTCAAGACCACTTTCAGTGTGGCCTCAACCCATGTTTTAAACCACATATCCAACTGTCATATCCCACTAACTGTACTTCTGTTTATATAGAGAAAGCAAAACAGTGCTTTTCAAGTCTTACTCTTCTGTAACTCTGTGGCTTTGCATGTATTGAGAGGGGCAGTGGGAAAGGAGAAATTGAATAATGAACTTAGAGTAGATTTTGAAGTTAGGAGGTTTTAAACTTGGGAACCAACTTACTGTAGGCAAATTACTTTGCCTCTCAAGCCTCTTTTTCCTCATCTATAAGATGGGGTAATAACTACTTTCCAGTGGTGGTGTGCAATTTATAGGAGACTCATGCTAAGCACCTAGCACAGTGTCTGCAACAGAAGAGGTGCTTCATGAAATAGATCCTCTCTGTCCTTCCTTCTGCTTGGAGTTCAATGGCACTGTGAGTTTCTACTCATCTCCTAAGACTCTGTCAAATTATACTCCATTTACAAAGCCTTTCATAAGATCCCCCAGGACATTTGGGTGAATTAGGATGAATAATTTGGCAATGAATGCAAGATGGTTGGGAGGAAGAAGGGACCTAGAATAAGCAGGCCAGCCAAAACCTTTTACTTCTTGTGGCCAAAGTACATTTTTTCTGCAAAAGGGGCTTCTTGGCCTCTTGCCTGGTTCTTTCTCCTCAGGCAATTCAAATTTCTTTGAAGTTTTGCTCTCCTTCATCTCCCTCTCTCACACTCTTCACGGTACTCCCTTCACCAAATCTACCCATCTCATCTAGGGCTCCTTCCAATGCTTTTTTTGGCTGGTTGACAAGTCTTTCAGCCCCTAGTTTATACCTTGACAAATGACAGATGTTATTAACCCTTTTACCACCTTAGATTCCCCATGCAATTTTTGTTCCTTTAGTAGATTTTGTGTGATCTTGTTCTTGGACATCATTGGGCCCCAAACTGCAAGGCCCTTTTGCATCAGAGTCTCCCATAAGATTGTAAAGTTTGATCTACCACATCTTCATCATCTTTGTTTTGTACTTTTGAAGAATAGGAAGCTCAGAGAGTTAAAAGGCTTTATTGAGTCAACACCTAGATGTTGAATAAGGTTCTGACCCATGTCTCCCTAATCCTGGCCAGTGCTTGGCTCTTGTACCATACTGAATGCTCTGATCATATGGCACCTTGAAATCTCAGGGAAGTCCAGCTGGGAATTAGAACCACAAAGTAATATGCTGTACCTGTGTGGGATCCTGCCCAAAACTGAAGGATTCCCTTCCTAATCAAGCCAATAAAGTGGTGTATGCCAAGGGCAACCATGACTAGTTGGATAAAAGGAGGTGAATATTTTCAGATATGCCCTTGAAGAGATCTGCAGACGAAGCAAGCTGTCTCAAGGAGCCGGGGCAGGGCAAAGTTCAGAGAAATGTCAGTACTTCCCAGCAGACCACTTCATCCCGCTGAACCCAACATGGTTTCCCAACTTAATATATTCCTAGTTCCAGATGGATACTGATTGCGGCTTTTTTTTGGAGATGGATCTTCAAAGAGACTGTGATGATATGACTGGGGGTATTTGGAAATAATAAAAGGGAGAGGGGAAGATTGAATATTTATTGTGCACTTATACAAGGTCTGGTAATTTTACATACTTAATAAAGTTGCAATAAATTTTCCTATTTTATAGATGAGGAAACTGAGATTTAGGAGTGATGACTAATTTGACCTAGGTTACTCAGGAAACTGAAGCCAGAGTGAAATTTTGGCTCATTTCACTTAGAGAATGTGAGGAGTATAAAAACCTCTACTGAGATTCTGTAGAACTGATTTCTAGACTTCAATTTTTTTTAAAAATTTTATTTGAGAGTGAGAGAGAGAGATAACAAGCAGGGGGAGCAGCAGGCAGAGAGAGAGGGAAAAGCGGACTCCCCACTGAGCAGACAGCCTGATGTGGGGCTCAATCCCAGTACCCCGAGATCATGACCTGAGCCAAAGGCAGACACTTAACTGGCTGAGCCACCCAAGAGCCCCCAGACTACAATTATCTATTCGTGTTGATTTTGCCAATATTTGCCACTCCTGCCTATATTTCTTTTCTTTCATTTTAAAACCAGGTGTTATTCCTGCTTTACTTTCTTACAGGGATGTTGTAAAGTCCAGGCAAAACGATGGATTTGACAGTCTTTGAAAATTATGAAGTATTATAAAAACATAAATCATTAGAATCATTGCATTACAAAGTAGATATTGAGTAGAGGAAGAAAACCTAAGGAGTGTACAAATTTCTGCATTGTTTTCCAAATTATTTTGGAAGCAAACCAAAACCCAGAAGGTCTCTTGCAATGTATTCTATTTTTCTAGTAGATTAATTACATACGCCAACACCATTAACTGTTCTTCAACTATGAATTAGAATGAGATTGCGAAATCCAATGCTCTATTACTTATTTTAGTATTCAGAATATTCTGACCTCTTAATATTCTATACTTAATGATTTGTGTGAGGTGAATGAATTCTAACATTTTTCTGACAATTGCTTTATGTATGTATATTCCTTATATTTCATTAATAGTGACTGACATTTTCATATCATGTTCAAATCTTTTCTTCCAGATGTCAAAGAAAACGAATAGTAGTACAAATTTTGAAATTGATCTTTTACATGGACAACGCAAAGTGGTGGTGGTTAGAATCTCATAATGTAGATAATATAATTTTCTGCTTACCAAGATGGAATAAACAATATATTCTTAACAACGAATAAACATGGAAGAAGAACTTTCCTTTCTGACTTCTGTTTCCCTTGGATAATGGTTTTTTCTTTAAGATGTAGGGGTTCAGTGAAATTCTTTAATATTTTTTAAGATTTTATTTATTTGTCAGAGAGAGAGAGAGAGAGAGAGAGCGCGAGCACAGGCAGAGGCAGAGGGAGAAGCAGGCTCCCTGCCGAGCAAGGAGCCCGATGTGGGACTCGATCCTGGGATGCTGGGATCATGACCTGAGCTGAAGGCAGCCGCTTAACCAACTGAGCCACCCAGGCGTCCCGGGTTCAGTGAAATTCTTAAACATAGACACATACATAAATAAGTATGCATTGTTTTTCTTTTTTAATTTTTTTTTTAAATTTTTATTTTTTATAAACAAATTTTTATCCCCAGGGGTACATGTCTGTGACGACGTGGATGGAACTAGAGGGTATCATGCTTAGTGAAATAAGTCAATCAGAGAAAGACAACTATCATATGATATCCCTGATATGAGGAAGTGGAAATGCAACATGGGGGACTAGGGGGGCAGAAAAAGAAGAAAAGAAACAAGATGGGATTGGGAGGGAGACAAACCATAAGTGTTTTTCTTTTTTAAAAAATTTTATTTACCCATTTGACAGATCACAAGTAGGCAGAGAGGCGGGCAGAGAGATTGGAGGGAGCAGGCTCCCCAATGAGCAGATGTGGGGCTCGATCCCAGGACCCTGAGATCATGACCTGAGTGGAAGGCAGAGGCTTAACCCACTGAGCCACCTAGGCGCCCCTGCATTGTTTTTCTTTAGAATAAAAATGTAAAGGGCAATCAAAAGATAGAAGAAATATTTATGAATAATTTGTAGAAAGTCCTATTATTGTACAACCAGTTTGTATCTATTTTTGTTACTACACAGGTGTGCAAT
This sequence comes from Mellivora capensis, assembly GCA_004024625.1. Lineage (NCBI taxonomy): Eukaryota > Metazoa > Chordata > Mammalia > Carnivora > Mustelidae > Mellivora > Mellivora capensis. Next base: position 43,512 of record PISX010007193.1, read on the forward strand.
GGAGTACTTACCAGTTATCTTGACTGAACCCATACTAGGGTTTGGATGCACTCAAGTTAACGAGAACAAAGTGACATTTCTCTCTTTTGTGGTCATTTGCATGAATAAATGGGCACAGGGATGGAGAACCCTCCGTGAAAAAGTCTCTGGAAATGGAAGTTCTGAATACAGCCTAGCAGCTGAAGCTGGGAGTTGGTCTGCACCAGCAACTCTGGGAAAAGAGGACTGGGTATGTGTATGAATTAAGAGTTATAGCACTGAAAGTGTTTACTCTTCTGGGTTTCATAACTCCTTCCCAGTCTCCAACTCCAGAAGTAGGAAGGGTCATCATCTGTCAGATAAACATCCACATGGGTTTCTTGAAGGTGTAGCAGGTCTGTTCTAGGTCCAGAAGCATCATTGGGTGCATTCTCATTTCTTCTGGCAGCATCTGGCATAGAAGCCTAATCGAGCTAAGAGTGGCTGCTCTGGGGAGCGACTGGGGACTTGAAGCTGTGGATGATCCTGATTTGGCTGGCTGATTCTTGATATATACAAACCTCTCCAGTGACTGAAAGAACGACTTGAGGGAGAGGAAATCTGGGAAAACCTGGGCTTCTAGCCACCATGATTTAGTTATAACTGTCGGTTGTGCCACATCGTATTTTTTGGTTAAGAAAGCTGCTCAGATTACCAGTAAATAATTAAAAATTCACAAACAAGCAGATACAGAAACAAATGGCTTATGTAATGGGAAAATTTCAAAATCACATTCTACAATTATTTTTTGAATGTAGCCCAATTATACACTTGATTTGAATACTGCTTTTATTGCAAGGTGCCATTGACTAACCCGGAAAAGCTAGGGGAACAACGGAAGTGGTGACACAGATATTGATTATAATATGAATGAAGGGGACTGTGGGGAGAACGATGTAGGTATGAGTATGGCTATGGCACTGAGATGACACATAGCCACGTTAGTGTTGGGGTGTGGTTGCTTTCTAGTTGGTTCTCAATATCAAGTACAACTAGGTAAACTCGCCCAGGTCTGTAGACATAAAAGAAGGACAGATAAAGAAACCATACTGGAACTGAGGTTTTGTTGGCATGGCTGAAGCTAGATAATTTGTTTGGTCAAACCATAGCACATAGCTGTTCTAATACCACACCAAACGCTCAGGCAGTTTTTCCCAGTGGGAAGGAGAAAGTTTCTGTACTACTGGACACTTTGGACACCTTGGACAATTACCTGCCATGTTTACTTATCTGTCCTTCTGAGAATGATAGACCAAAAGAAATTGAATTTCAAATTATTTGGTCCAGGATGAGAGGGAAATTGCCAAACCAATCAAACCCCAGATAAAAATTATTCAACATAAACGGTGTGATGGGGAAGAATTGTAAAGCACCACTGGGGATATGTAGGACCCTGTGTTGATACTGATTACTAGATTCATCCCACCAAAAAGTAAAATGGGGTCCCTAGTGTGCTCCTAAATCTGCACCCCATCTTTTGTGTGTATGGAGACACTTGAACTCTTCTATGAAGAAGGGAAATGTCTGTCATATTTTCAAAGGAATCTGTATTAGTCAACTTTTTTAGCTGCTGTAATAAACAACTCTTATAATGTCTGTGGCTTAAATATTTGTTTCTCACTTATGATCAGCTCAGTTCAGTTGGGGAGATCAGAAAGAGTGTGTTCTGTTCCACTCGGATACACTTTTTTTTTTTTTTTTTTTTTTTTTTTTTACCGAGGTTAGGGTATTTGGGAGGCAGATTGCATAGGTAAAGTACCATTTTCATTGCATCATATCAGGAATACATTTCATATACCTGACTTAATCATTCTTGGTGATAACCTTAATCACTTGGCTGAAGTAGGTTGTGTTGTGAATCTCCACCGTAATGTTACTATTCCCTTGCCAACCCCCTTCCCATGCTTACTGTGCGCTTTGAAAAGAAGTTACTATGTGCAGCCCAAACACTTCTTTTGAAGGTTCAGTATCTATGTAAATTATTTGTAATTCTTCTGCAAGGGAGATTTGTCACTTTCCCCCATTTATTAATTTATGCATACTCCTTTCATTGTGTGTTTTAGCACCTCCCTACTGGTGCTAGGAGAGGCTCCAGGTTCATATTGTATATATCCTGCCCTAGTCCTAGAATCAGCCACTCCTCCAAGAGACTCTTGGCCTCTTACTGAACAATGACATCTGGGTGCTGGGTCTGCTGTTGCTACAGGATCATCTGACAGAGCAAGGATATGTGTACATATATGCATAAACATATACATTTTTCTTTATGTCACCATTTGCATCTATATGACACTAAACTTAAGTTTTTACTGATGTCTTGAACACTAATCCACTACCACATGAATCAGTCTAGTCTCTTGTTTATTTGTAACCTCCCACTTCAACACGAGAAACCTGGCTCCCCCAACTGCCATTCATTTTCTTCTTAACTGTGCTATTATATATAGTGGTGTCAGAATTATTAATGTGTGTGTCTGTGTGTGTGTGTGTGTGTGTGTGTGTCCCGGGGAAACTGCTTTATTAACAAAAGTTCATTACTTATGTTAGTTGTTTTGTTTGTTTGTTTGCTTGTTTTTTACCTTGGTCTTGCAGCTGCTGTTCATTTGTAGTTATTTAGGTCAGCCCCTTTTGCCCCTGTTCCCTTCTGTAGAGCTGTTTGTAATATAGTTTGTTTTGCCACATTCCACATTTCATTCATCCAGTAACATACAGAATGTTTTCAATGCCACAGAATATCCCTGGAGCTTCACTTATTCAACAATTTATCCCTCCATAACCACTGATCTTACTAACTTTCCACCAATTCTGTGTTTTCCAAAATCTGGTACAGTTGGAACCATAGAGTAAGCAGTGCCCCGCCCCTCACAATCAGTGATTTCTTTCACCTAGTAACACACATCCAAGACTAACACGTGTCTCTCCATAGTTCCATGGATCACATCTCTTTTTTAATCACCAAGTAACATTCCATTATATGGATGTATCATAATTTAGTCATCCGTTCACCTGTTGGAGAATTTCCCAGCTGCCTCTGGTTTTTGGTGATTATGAATACAGCTGCTATAAACTTTCATGTGCAGGCTTTAGTGTGAACATACGTTTTCAGTTAGGTAAATACCTAGGAGTGCGATCATTGAATCATATGGTAACATTAGGTTTGGCTTTGTCAGAATTCGCCAAAATGACTTTCAAAGTAGCTGTAATCACCAACAATGAGTGAGAGTTTTTTTTTTTTTTTAACCTCTGTTGTTTACAATTGGTATTGTTAGTTTAATTTATTTTTTATGTTTACAGAGACTTTCTTCATAGCTGCCCAAACATGGAAGCAGCTGAGATGTTCCTCAATAGGCAAAAAGAGATATAACATGAGGTAGGTGTGGTAATGGGATGCCGTTCAGTGACAAAAAGAAATGAGCTACTGAGTCATGATGAGACATGTGGGGAGCCTCAAATGCATATTACCAACTGAAATAAGCCATCCAAAAAGGTCATGCAAAATATGACATCAACCATATAGGACACTATGGAGAAGACAAAACTATGGACGTGGCAAAAATTTCCATGTTACCAGGGTCCAGGTGGAGAGAGGGAGGAACACAGGTATTTCTCATTTTAGGATTCCTCTGCTGGCACTCATAAAAATCTGAGATCCTGTGATATCTGGCTTCTGAGAAAAGTAGCTTTCGTTGAAGCATCTCAGTCCTGATTTCATCTTCTCTGAGTTGTCCCTGAAACTGCAAGTTTTTTTTGGATTTTAACCATCCTAATAGGTATGTAGAAGTATTTCATTTTTGTTTTAATTCACAATTCTCTAATGAGAAATGATTTTGAGAATCTTTTCATTTATTAATTTGCCATCTTTGGTGAGGTGTCTGTTCAGATCTTTTGTCCTATTTTGTTTCCCTATTGTTGATTTTTAGGGGTTCTTTGTATGTTTTGGATATAAGTAAAGGTAAAGGTACCAGATATGTACGCTGCAAGAGTTTTCTCCTTGCCTGTGGCTTTTTCGTTCTTTTAACAGTGTCTCTTATAGAGCTGGAGTTTTTTCTTTTAATCAAGTCCACCTTATCAGTGTTTCCTTTCATGGGTTGTGACTCAGTTTCTTTAGTGTTCTTCTTGTCTCTATGATCTTTTCAAAATTTTCGAGTGAATACTCTGCATCTAGTCAGATAATGATAAGAGATAAAGAGTAAGGATGATTCCATAGGACCCTTTAGATCCTGGCTTGGAAGTGGCTTCTATCACTTCTTTGCACATTCTACTGGATAGATCTTGTCACATAGCTCCATTTAGATTTTAAAAAGTTGAGAAATGCAGTATTCCTGGTGCCCAGAAGGAAAGCGAAATGTTTTGGTGATCATTCAGAATGATTTCTGCTACGGGGCTTATGACTCATAAATGGTTTGGAAACATTGCCTTAGACATTCTTTGTGGAAGGTTATGTTTTACAGGGTACCATGATTTAGGTTGCCAGGTCTGCTTGGTCACAGGGAAATTGTTAGAATGGAGTCAGGGTGGTAGTATATTTCTCCAAAGTAATCTTGAAAGATTCTGGTGTCTCTAGGTGTCTGCAGAGATCTGTGGGGCTTACCTTACATGTTCCCTGTCTTAATCTGTCTAGAGTACTGTAACAAAAATACCATAGGTAAGGTGCCTTAAACAACAAAGATTTCTCACAGTTTTGGAGGCGGGGAAGTGCAGGATCAGGACACTGGCAGATTTGGTATCAGGTGAGAGCCTGCTTTCTATTCACTAAAGGCCATCTTCCACTGTGTCTTCACATGAAAGGAGAGGCAAGGAAGCTCTTTGGGGTCTCCTATAAGGGCACTGCTTCCATTCATGAAGACTGTACATTCATGATCTAATGCCTTTCCAAAGTCTCCACCTCTTAATATGATCACATTGGGGGTTGGGTTTCAATATATGAATTTGTGTGGAGGACACATTCATTCTGTAATCTTTCATTACTAAACCTCCAGGGGAGGAAAAAGAACTACACAAGGGGAATAAAATTCTCTGAAAGATCCCCAGATACCTGCCAATCTCTAGAAGTGATTAACTACCCCAAGGAAAAGGAGAAGACCTCTTTCACAGTTTGCCTCCTCATTTTTGGAGGGGAGGTCATGCATTTAGAATTGTCTCAGATTTCAAAGTGAGAATTCAACCATGCTTATGACAGCATTGCCTAAAGGAAGTGAGGTGTAACTTGGTTACCTGGTGCTTAGTATTTGTCTCTGTTCCATGAAAGTTTGTGAAAAGTATTGACTAAGATTTGGTCTACTGCTATAAAGGAATGGTGTCAAGATCCTCACTAGATTTGTGGTTTGGTTTTCCATAAGCTCTTAGCAATGTGTCCTTTAAATGTTGGTAGCACATTCCACCCATTTTTCTATACAATGATTATAATAAATCTGAACTAGGTTTTGTAAAGGAGTAGAGAGTAGAGATTTAGGCAACTGAACTAATTTTAGCAAATTTCAAATTCATACCGAGAAACAGTAAAATGACAACATTAACTTATAAATAGGTGTATCTTTTTTATTTTTATGGATAATGGTGAAGATTTTGACATAGGAACTTTTTGAATATCTGCTAATCTCAGGATTTTTATAAACCATTGATTTCCAAAGCTTGATTACTATGCCTTACCAATAAAAATTATGATCACAGACCTCAAATATATGCACATTTACTAAGAAACTTTGTACGTGATTTGTACATATGCAACTGTAGTAATATATTATGGACATTAAATACCTGCTAAAGATAAAAGTCATAGAAGAGATTGCATTAATATGAAAATTCGGTTACCAGTAGTTTCTTTCTATGTTCCAACAGATGGTCTTGCCCATAATTTGGGTCACACTCAAAGGGTTTAACATAAGTAAGACACTCCATGTAGTATACTTCAAATCAGAGTTAGCTGTCACTGTAAAACTTTATTTTACAAGAATTTCATCTACATATTTAGGATGCCGGATGCCACACAGTCATGCTATTGTATTGGCAAGTTGCCAAATAGGTTGCTTTCAGATTCTGGAAGGAAAAAAAAATCCACCTTCCTGGAAAGGCTTTGTCTTTGACTCTGCTGTTGTCAATTCATCACATCGCTAAGTCTCTATAATGCACAGAGAGATTAAGACCAATACTTTTCACTCCACCAACGATGATTTAGAGAATCATGAAAACAGAGTTCCCCCTAGTCACCTGAAACAGTGAAAGAATCTGAAACAAATGATGCAAGTGGTTGGAGAGAATCCAGAAAAAGCAAATAAAAAACACAAATAGACTAAAGAAAATTATAGGAGTAAGAGTGATAAGTAAGAACTCACATTTATTGAATACTTACTATGTGCCAGGAATTGTCCTTGCTAAGTACTTAATACACATTATCTATTTTCATCCTTATAAAAACCTATGGCATATATATTAATTATTTTCTTTTTATACAATGAGTATACTGTCTCCTGAGATGAACGATTAAAGGGAAAACAGGGGCGCCTGGGTGGCTCAGTGGGTTAAGCCTCTGCCTTCGGCTCAGGTCATTATCTTAGGGTCCTGGGATCAAGCCCCGAATCAGGCTCTCTGCTCAGCAGGAAGCCTGCTTCCCCTTCTAAAAGGGACGCCTGGGTGGCTCAGTTGGTTGGACGACTGCCTTCGGCTCAGGTCATGATCCCAGAGTTCCAGGATCGAGTCCTGCATCGGGCTCCCAGCTCCACAGGGAGTCTGCTTCTCCCTCTGACCTTCTCCTCACTCATGCTCTCTCTCACTGTCTCTCTCTCTCAAATAAATAAATAAAATCTTAAAAAAAAAGTTAAAAAAAAGAGGGAAAACATTTTGTTTCTGGAAAATAAAGGGTGTTTAAGTGATTGCCAGCTATTACATGTACCCTCTGTCAGGAAGTTTTCCTTAAGTATGTAGGAAGATGGAATTGTTTACTTTTTAGACCCTTTCTAGCCTGTATTTCTATAAATACTTTTGAACTTGTGCTTAGCATTATTCTAGATGTTTACCAAGTATACAGTCTTGAGCAAGTCACTTAACCTCAGTGATTCTCAGTTTAACCATCTGTAAATTGGGGCTATCCTATCTGCTTGGCCTTTCTGAAGTTCTCTAAATATCAAGCATGATTATGTTTTGAGGACTCTATGATGTCCTATCTGTTAAGGCATCCTAATGATTATGAAAATCTGATATAATCTCTGGGTTTCAGGAGTTTTAGCTCATGAAGAAATCTTATAAAAGCATGTCCGTAAACAAGGAGCAGATAATTCTTTTTTCTTTTTTTCCTTATTTGGTCATAGGGCTTCAAGAACCACATATCCATAAGAGGAAGTAATTCTAATTCTTTCACAGTGGGGATAGAGGACAGTTTAAGCTTTGCATTCATAGGACAGTTTAAACTTTCAAGATACCTGTACACTAACGATCTCACCTGCTCCTCCAAAGACTTTCAGATGAGGATCCTGAAGCCTAGCACATGTTGTCTGCCCTGCACTAGGCAGTTACTGTGTGATGGGGTTGGAAGTAACACCAAAGGACTTTTAATTCTCTGTTCTAGGACCAGTTTTTCTTCCAACTGTATTGATCCTGCAGACACTGGATTCTGCTGTTAGTACTGCTTTTGGGGACTTTTGTCACCAGCTTGGTTGCATGATTTTGTTCCCTCAGTCAAAACATGGCTCAATTTCATCATAATAGTCACCTATACCTCTTTCCCTCCATAAGCATTTAAGGATTTAATGGTATTTCATATGCTAGACACTACAGATGGATAATCAAATAGAAACTGTCTCAAAGAGTCTTATCAAGGAGGTAAATAAGAAAAGAATAAGTTACCATATGCTGTGAAGGTGATATAATGATGGAAAGTGAGCAAAATTTTGAGGAGGGACAGGGTAGAGTCTGGATCCCAAGAGAGAGGAGAAGGCAAGGAAAAGCTTCCTAGAGGAGGGACACCCTGGGAGAAGTAGTAGTCAGCCCAGAAGAGATCACAGGGATGTACAGAAGGTACAGTGTGAGCAAGGCCCTGAAAACCTGCTCCCCAGCTGCTCTAGGTTTGACCAAAGATAAAAGAAAATTTCAGTGTTCTTAAGGTAAAATGTTCCTGGCCCTAAAATTAGGGATTATTTAAGGTTTGGCCTGAAAAGTCAAGGCCTAGTTCCTGTGAATTCTCAGTAACTGACACTTTCTAGACCATCTTAGTCTTTCAGGCAGACCTAGGGTGCTGATTGAGCTGCTGGCCCTCTCTGCATCCCAGAGTTTGCCAGTGATTAAGGGCATTTTTGTCTGAGTGCCTAAGTACCAGGGCAAACTTCCCAGCTGAAATGAATTGATGGACTAAAAATTGTCTTCCCAGCAGGCACTGCCAAGCCGGCTCCAGCCAACACTCCAGGTAACTGAGAAAAGATCCATTGAGCTCAGCTGGAGGCTCTGTTCTGGCTGACTCAGCACCCTGGAAGCACTTCTCCAGTCATTTCTATCTCTATTTTTCTTCTCTGACCTCTGCTTTGGATTTCTACTCTTGATGAGTCTGCTTTGTGCCAAGATAGGAGATGCTGAGGTTTCAAATGACAGTACCTTATCAACATCTCTGTGTGCTTCTGACATGCCCATAAACTAGACCCAGCTCAATAGTCCATTTTTATTCTCTATTAGTTTAATTCACATTTGGATTTGGCCCAAGGAGTAAAGGTTCTAGTTCAAGAGAAACATTTAAAAAATGATGAATGAGATTAATCTTGCAGAGATCATGGAAAATAAAATATTTGCATTTGAATCCAGAGAGTTTAAGAAACTTGTAAAAGGTCATACTACTATCTTGTGGAGGAACTAGTCCTAGAACCTATGACTTTTGGCCAGTTCCAATGTTCTAAAAATCACTGTTTTCCTTATTTTGGGGGAGCATTTAAAAATATTTTATTCTGGGATGTCTGGGTGGCTCAGTTGGTTAAGCGGCTGCCTTCGGCTCAGGTCATGATCCCAGCATCCTGGGATCAAGTCCCACATCGGGCTCCTTGCTCTGCAGGGAGCCTGCTTCTCCCTCTGCCTCTGCCTGCCACTCTGTCTGCCTGTGCTCACTCTCTGACAAATAAATAAATAAATAAAATCTTTAAAAAAAATTTTATTCTATTGTAAGTACAATGAAGGAGGGCACATGCCATTACTATAGTCGTATATATGAGGGAAATTGAGCAGACTTGTCAAAGGTCACCCACCCAAAGGTAAGCAATAGATCCAGAAGTGGAATTATTTCAAGTGTGCCACATTGTACAATGTTGTAGTTTCATAAATCCCAAAGTAGGAGTGGGGAGATTCTAGGTTGGGCCAATTTCTGCCTCTAGTAAGCCCTGGGTTTTGAGCAAGTATATTTTCTTTTGGTCGTTTCTTTTGTTACCCTGGATTCCAAGATGTTCCTCAAGTGTATAAGGTGCAGATTGCACTGTAGCAGCCTTGCAGACCAGACTGTCTATAAGAACCAGGCCAGAGGTGCCAATGAGTAATCAGGCCAGATCTGGCTGCCTTCAGCAGGGGCAGTTCTGATTCACCTGCAGCTGATTGCTGCCATGAGAGCGATCAGAGGACGTCAGAGACACCTTCTGATTATTTAAAAGAACTTCTCAAACTCAACACACACAAAACAGATAATCATATCAAAAAATGGGCAGAAGATATGAACAGACACTTCTCCAATGAAGACATACAAATGGCTATCAGACACATGAAAAAATGTTCATCATCACTAGCCATCAGGGAGATTCAAATTCAAACCACATTGAGATACCACCTCACACCAGTTAGAATGGCCAAAATTAGCAAGACAGGAAACAACGTGTGTTGGAGAGGATGTGGAGAAAGGGGAAGCCTCTTACACAATTGGTGGGAATGCAAGTTGGTGCAGCCACTCTGGAGAACAGTGTGGAGATTCCTCAAGAAGTTAAAAATAGAGCTTTCCTATGACCCTGCAATTGCACTACTGGATATTTACCCCAAGGATACAGATGTGGTGAAAAGAAGGGTCATCTCTACCCCAATGTTTATAGCAGCAATGGCCACGGTTGCCAAACTGTGGAAAGAACCAAGATGCCCTTCAACAGATGAATGGATAAGGAAGATGTGGTCCATATACTATGGAGTATTATGCCTCCATCAGAAAGGATGAATACCCGACTTTTGTAGCAACATGAATGGGACTGGAAGAGATTATGCTGAGTGAAATAAGTCAAGCAGAGAGAGTCAACTATCATATAGTTTCACTTATTTACGGAGCATAACAACACGGAGGACATGGGGAGATGGAGAGGAGAAGGGAGTTGAGGGAAATTGGGGGGGGGGAGATGAACCTTGAGAGACTATGGACTCTGAAAAACAACCTGAGGGTTTTGAAGGGGCGGGGGGTGGGAGGTTGGGGGAGCCAGGTTGTGGGTATTATGGAGGGCATGCATTGCATGGAGCTCTGGGTGTGGTGTAAAACTATGAATTCTGTTACGCTGAAAAGAAATGAAATTTAAAAAAAAAAGAAAAAAAAAACATAAAAAAAGTTAGAAATAAAAAATTTAATGTAAAATATCTTTGTTTTTAATTGTTAGTAGAAAGATCAAAATTAAAAAAAAAAACACAATGTTGGGTGAAAGAACAATGCCTATGGCCTAGAAATAGCTTATAAACTATAAGTTTGCTATGTCTGGGTGACAAAAATCTTTGGAGAACCAGTGAGTGTTAATATTCCATGACTCCAGAAGTCTTCTTATAACTCCATTGTATGAATGTATGGTAAGCTTTCATAGCCCTCATCATCATCAAAATATATATCTTAAACACCTATAAATAGCTTCAAAGGAACTCAAGTAATAGGCTTTAAAAGAATGTAGAAATAACAGAAACCTTAAATTGTACCTTTGTATTAATCTCTGCTGTTGGCCCCAATGAATAGATATTTTGCCTTTAAGATGATATTACTCCTTCATTACTCTTAAATTGTTCTGTGACTATGCTCTATCCTCAATAGCATGATAGCTTGTTTCAGACCAGAAATTCTATTTCTGTATATTTTCCTTTTCTCCTTGATCACCAAGACATATGAATACAGTTTGAAACTTAATAGTCAATCCTTTCCTTCCTTTTGTTTCTATGATCCTGAATTATGACAGTTTTTTTTTTTTCTAGGTGACTGGTTTTCTGTCTCTCCTGATAGGGTCACTATTTCTCATGCTGTTATATGTATTCTCGTGAGTTCTTTTCTTGACCTTCTCTGTTGCTGCCCAAGTATCACTTGCATAGGGTTGACACCCATAGCCTCTTTATTCTACTACTATAACTACCTACATGCCCTTCAGAAAAGCCATCATTTTATTTGGTTAAATTAGCACTACATCCTTACTTCAGCTAACTGTCTCACCATGAAAAGAAGGGGGGTGAGGGTGGATGAGAGAGGGACTGTTTAGATAAAATGTATGGGATTTGGAGCCTGATTTAATAATGGAGAGTAAGACAGAGGGAGGAGGCAAAAACAATTCTAAGTTTCAGGTCTGGGTGACTTCGAACAAGTTAATACCAGCAACAGAAATGAATAACACATCAAACTGTGAGTCAGTAAGGGCTAGTGAGTTTGAATGTTAATCATTTATATTTAGGATAAAACTAAAGATAACTTTAAAAAAAGGTTTATTTAGAGAGAGAGAGAGAGAGAGAGCGTGCACACATGTGTGTGCTCAAGTGGGAGAAGGGGTAGAAGAAAGAGAATCTTCAAGCTTCATTCTGTGCTGAGCATGGAGGCCAACTGAATGCTCCATCCATGAGATCCATGAGATCATGACCTGAACTGAGACCAAGAGTCAGAGGCTCAACCAGCTGAGCCACCCAGGGGCCCCTAAAACAAAAGATACTTTTAAACTTGGACTAAATTAGAAGTTGAGGCTAGGCCTGGAAAGATTTCCATTGGAGCTACTAAGGGTTATTTTTAATGGTACCCCTTGGTGGTGTATTTTTAGCATCCTCTTCTTGATCAGGAGAAAATTTATTGTGCTCTACTCTGACATTTTAACAAGAGAATTTCTTCATCTCCTAAATCCAATCCAGCCTGTCTACCATACCTGCGGATTGTATCATTTGTCCCTAGCTCCTCAAACTTTTCTCCAAATAAAAGGCTATGGATATGTGAAAAGTGTTAAACAGGCAAATAAGAACCTGCTTTGTTGAATTTCAAATAGGAGTCCTCAGGGTTCCCCATCCCAAGTCTCAAAGGGCTCTGAAGAAGCACCATTGCAACTATAGAGTAGGTTACCCTTCTGATAGACTAAAGAATAAGGCAAAACACTTTTGGTTTTTGTACTCTGTCTCAGCAATTCCCTGCCCGCCCCTCCCCAACCCAACACAGTGTTCCTTGGCCAAAAGAAATAGCTAAAGCTTCTGTTTATTAAGTAGTTAGGTCCAAGCAACTTAATATAATTTATGTCCTAACATCTTAATAGCCCTTTGAGAAACTAGTATATACGTATATACATATATATATGAATAAAATATTTTGATTTCATTCTTAAATAACTATCATCACTTGCTGATGGCATATTTATGCTTGCTGGGCTTTGCAAAGTTCTCAAACCTTGGAATCAGATGCTGTCATCTTTATTTCCTGCTTCACACTGACATTGTGTGGTACTTGTTTTAATCACAGGAACGGATGAAAATCCAGCTTTGCTAAGATGCAGTGCCATCAAGAAGAGTAAAATATATGAAATTGAACTGCCCAAGCCTAGTAGTTTGTGTAGTTTCTGACAGATGTCAACAATGGCTGTTTCCCTTAAGAATTTGAAATGTCTGGCAGCAACACTGTGAGGTCTCTGTGGCACTTTGAATCCCCTCCACTAATGTAGTCAGAGAGTCATGGAACAGGTCAAGGAGTCAATTGTGAGTCCTGGTCCTAGCTCAGTTAACTAGTCATTTGAGCACTCTTCACCACAGTTCCCTTGTTGCAATCAATGGAGGATGTCTGCATTTGTTGATCTCTCATGGTTCCTTCTAGCTTTCAATGCCTATAAATGAATGCATTCTTATTTTACAAGTGCTGCTAAGGAAGCTTTGAAAGAATTTGCTACCTTAAATAGCAAATAGTCACTTTTTCCTGCAGCCTTGTTTGGAAAGTGAGGAAAAAGCCAGTCTTAAATTCAGTCATTTCTCCCCTGCCAACACGCTCTCAACCTCTGTTGGTTTTGCAAGCTCAGAATTCTTTCAGAGGAACTATCTAAGGAATTCCATGCATGTTTAGCATCAGGCCTGAGACAGTAGGGGAAGAAATGAGTTTGTGTTCTGATGCTTTGAAACAAGTAAAATATCTCCATGCACATATTTTTGTTTAATACATCAGGAACCTCTCCAAGACTCCCTTTTCTCTTTTGGGGCTACTAGTTGGGTTAGATTTAAAAGATAAGGTGTTTCAGTCACTATCTTTAAAACCATGCAGAGCTTGGGAGAGTGAAGGCTGATATGTTCATTAATTTTGAACAGAATGGGTGAATGAGTATTCTTTGGACTTTGGAGTACATCAAGTGAAAAGAAGCAATAATAATTTCTTACTACCCAATTGGTAAATTCAAAATTTGCTTTGTCACTTGTGATTTTCATTGAACAGAAATTTTTTTGACTTTTTTTAAAAAAAAATCTTTATATAGATAAAATTCACATACTGTAAGATCTACCCATTTAAAGTATACAATTCAATACTTTCTGTATCATCAAAGAGTTTCACAACCATCACCAAGATCTAAGTTTAGAATATTTCATCACTTCAGAAGAAATCTCATACTTACTAGCAGTCACTTCATAATGCCCACCCTCCTCCCAACCTCTGGCAACCAGTAAGCTCCTTTCATTCTCCGTAAGTTTGCTATTCTGGTCATTTAAAAGAAATGGAATCTTATACTATGTCTATGATCCATATATCCTCTCTGTTTTAGTGTCAGTTAATGCATTTTGCCCATTTTTGAAGGAGTTTTTTTCTTTCTGTTGAGTTCTGAGTTTCTTTATATATTCTGGATACAAGGCCTTTATTGGGCTTGTGACTTTCAAATATTTTCTTCTGGTCTATAGCTTATCTTTTTATTAGATGTATTAACATCATCTTTTGCAGATCAGAAGTTTTAAATTTTTTCTGTTTGTTTTAAATTAACATATAATGTACTATTTGTCCCAAGGTCACAGGTCTGTGAATCATCAGGCTTACACATTTCACAGCCCTCACTATAGCACATACCCTCCCCAATGTCCACAACCCAGACACCCTATCCCTCCCCCGCAACCCCCAGCAACCTTCAGTTTGTTTCATGAGATTAAGAGTCTCTTATTGTTTGTCTCCCTCCTAATCTTGTTCGATTTTTTTCTCTCCCTACCCCCCATGACCCCTTGCCCTGTCTCCCAAATTCCTCATATAAGAAAGATCATATGACAATTGTCTTTCTCTGATTGACTTATTTTGCTCAGTGTAATACCCTCTAGTTCCATCCACATCATGGCAAATGTTAAGATTTCGTTTCTTTTGATGGCTGCATAGTATACCATATATATATATATATATATATATATATATATATATACCACCCCTTCTTTATCCATTCATCTGTTGATGAACATCTAGGTTTTTTCCATAGTTTGGCTATTGTGGGTATTCCTGCTACAAACATTTGGGTACACAAGCCCCTTCAGGTCACTGCATTTGTATCTTTAGGGTAAATACTCAATAGTGCAATTGCTGAGTTGTAGGGTAGCTCTATTTTCAGCTTTTTGAGGAATCTCCATACTGTTTCCAGAGTGGTTGCACCAGCTTGCATTCCCACCAACAATGTAGGAGGGTTCCCCTTTCTCCGCATCCTCACCAGCATCTCTTGTTTCTTGACTTGTTAATTTTAACAATTCTGACTGGTGTGAGGTGGTATCTCATTGTGGTTTTGATTTGTATTTCCCTGATGCCAAGGGATGTGGAGCACTTTCTCATGTGTCTGTTGGCTATCTGGATGTCTTCTTTGCAGAAATGTCTGTTCATGTCCTCTGCCCATTTCCTGATTGGATTATTTGGTCTTTGGGTATTGAGTTTGATAAGTTCTTTACAGATTTTAGATACTAGCCCTTTATCTGATATGTCATTTGCAAATATATTCTCCCATTCTGTCAGTTGTCTTTTGGTTTTGTTGACTATTTCCTTTGCTGTGCAAAGGCTTTCGATCTTGATGAAGTCCCAATAGTTCATTTTTGCCCTTGCTTCCCTTGCCTTTGGAGATGTTCCTTGGAAGAAGCTGCTGTGGCTGAGGTCGAAGAGGTTGCTGCCTGTGTTCTTCTTAAGGATTTTGATTGATACCTCTCTTGCATTGAGGTCTTTCATCCATTTTGAGTCTATGTTTGTGTCTAGTGTAAGGAAATGGTCCAGTTTCAATCTTTTGCATGTGGCTGTCTAATTTTCCCAACTCCATTGGTTGAAGAGACTGTCTTTCCATTGGACATTCTTTCCTGCCTTATTGAAGATTAGTTGACAATAGAGTTGAGGGTCTATTTCTGGGCTCTCTATTCTGTTCCATTGATCTTTGTGTCTGTTTTTGTGCCAATATGATATTGTCTAGATGATTACAGCTTTGTAATAGAGCTTGAAGTCTGGAATTGTGATGCCGCCAACTTTGATTTTCTTTTTCAACATTCCTCTGGCTATTTGGGGTCTTTTCTGGTTCCATAGAAATTTTAGGATTATTTGTTGCATTTCTTTGAAAAACACCGTTGGTATTTTTTTTAAATTTTATTTATTTATTTATTTGACAGACAGATATCACAAGTAGGGAGAGAAGCAGGCTGAGAGAGAGAAGGAAGCAGGCTCCCTGTTGAGCAGAGAGCCTGACTTGGGGCTTGATCTCAGGACCCTGGGATCAGTACCTGAGCTGAAGGCAGAGCCTTTAACCCACTGAGCCTCTCAGGTGCCCCCCAAAAAATTGATGGTATTTTGATAGGGATTGCATTAAATGTGTAGATTGCTTTAGGTAGCATAGACATTTTCACAATATTTGTTCTTCCAATCCATGAGCATGGGATGTTTTTCCATTTCTTTGTGTCTTTTTCAATTTCTTTCATGAGTACTTTATGGTTTTCTGAGTACAGATTCTTTGCCTGTTTGGTTAGGTTTATTCCTAGGTATCTTATGGTTGTGGGTGTAATTGTAGATGGGATCGCCTCCTTAATTTCTCTTTCTTCTGTTTTGTTGTTGGTGTATAGAAATGCAACTGATTTCTGTGCATTGATTTTATATCCTGACATTTTACTAAATTCCTGTGTGAGTTCTAGCAGTTTTGGAGTGGAGTCTTTTGGGTTTCCACATAAAGTATCATAACATCTGCCAAGAATGAGAGTTTGATGTCTTTGCTGATTTGGATGCCTTTAATTTCTTTTTGTTGTCTGATTGCCAAGGCTAGGACTTCTAGACTATGTTGAATAGCAGTGGTGATAGTGGACATCCCTGCTGCATTCCTGACCTTAGGGGAAAGGCTCTCAGTTTTTCCCCATTGAGAATGATATTCGCTGTGTGTTTTTCATAGATGGCTTTAATGCTATTGAGGTACGTACCCTTTATCCCTATACTCTGAAGACTTTTGATCAAGAAGGGGTGCTGTACATTGTCAAATGCTTTTTCAGCATCTATTGAGAGTATCATATGGTTCTTGTTCTTTCTTTTATTAATGTATTGTAACCTCATTGATTTGCAGATGTTGAACCAACCTTGCAGCCCAGGAATATATTCCACTTGGTCATGGTGAATAATCCTTTTAATGTACTGTTGGATCCTATTGGCTGGTATTTTGGTGAGAATTTTTACATCCCTGTTCATCAAGGATATTAGTCTGTAATTCTTTTTGATGGGGTCTTTGTCTGGTTTTGGAATCAAGGTCATGCTGGCCGCATAAAATGAGTTTGGAAGTTTTCCTTCCATTTCTATTTTTTGGAACAGTTTCAGGAGAATAGGTATTAATTATTCTTTAAATGTTTGGTAGAATTCCCCTGGGAAGCCATCTGGCATGGGCTTTTGTATGTTGGGAGAGTTTTGATGACTGCTTTAGTCTCCTTACCGGTTATGGGTCTGTTCAGGTTTTCTACTTTTTCTTGGTTCAGTTTTGGTAGTTTATATGTCTCTGGGAATGCATCCATTTCTTCCAGATTGTCAAATTTGCTAGCGTATAGTTGCTCACAATATGCTCTTATAATTGTATTTCTTTGGTGTTGGTTGTGATCTCTCCTCTTTCATTCATGATTTTATTAATTTGGGTCCTTTCTCTTTTCTTTTTGATAAATCTGGCCAGGGGCTTTTCAATCTTATTAATCCTTTCAAAGAACCAGCTCCTAGTTTCATTGATTTGTTCTACTGTTCTTTTGGTTTCTATTTCATTGATTTCTGCTCTGATCTTTATGATTTCTCTTCTGTTGCTGGGTTTAGGCTTTTCTTGCTGTTCTTTCTCCAGCTCCTTTAGGTATAGGGTTAGGTTGTGTACTTGAGACCTTTCTGAATTCTCGAGAAAGGCTTGTATTGCTATATAATTTCCTCTCGGGACCTCCTTTGCTGTGTCCCAAAGATTTTGAACAGTTGTGTTTTCATTTTCATTTGTTTCCAAGAATTTTAAAAATTCTTCTTTAATTTCTTGGCTGACCCATTCATTATGTAGTAGGATCATCTTTAGACTCCAAGTATTTGAGTTCTTTCCAACTTTCCTCTTGCGGTTGAGGTGTAGTCTCAAAGCACTGTGGTCTTAAAATATGCAGGGAATGGGCCCTATCTTCTGGTACCACTTGAGACCTGATTTGTGACCCAGGATGTGATCTATTCTGGAGAATGTTCCATGTACACTAGAGAAGAATGTGTATTTTGTTGCCTTAGGGGAATGTTCTGTATATATCTGTGATGTCCATTTGGTCTAATGTGTCATTTAAAGCCTTTATTTCCTTGTTGATCTTTTGCATAGATGATCTGTTCATTTAAGTGAGGGGGTGTTAAAGTCCCCTAGTACTATTATATTCTTTTCAATGTGTTTCTTTGATTTTTGTTATTAATTGGTTTATATAATTGGCTGCTCCCATGTTAGGAGCATAAATATTTAAAATTGTTAGATCTTGTTGTACATACCCTTTAAGTGTGATACAGTGTCCTTCCCCATATCTTAGTATAATCTTTGGTTTAAAATCTAATGTATCTGAAATAAGGATTGCCATCCAGCTTTCTTTTGATGTCCATGGCATGGTAAATTGTTTTCCACCCCCTCACTTTACCTCTAGAGGTGTCTTTGGGTCCAAAATGAGTTTCTTGCAGATAGCATATCTATGGGTCTTGTTTTTTTATCCATTCTGATGTCTTTTGATTGGGGCATTAAGCTCATTTACATTCAGGGTAATTATTGAAAGATATGAATTTAGTGCCATTGTATTGCCTGTAAGGTGGCTGTTACTGTATATTGTCTCTGTTCCTTTCTGGTCTGTTACTTTTAGGCTCTCTCTTTGCTTATAGGACCCCATTCAATATTTCCTATAGGTCTTGTTGGGTGTTTGCAAATTCTTTTAGTTTCTGTTTGCTCTGGAAGCTTTTTATCTCTCTTATTTTCAATGACAGCCTAGCTGGATGTAGTATTCTTGGCTGGATATTTTTCTCATTTAGTGCTCTGAATATATCATGCTGGTTCTTTCTGGCATGCCAGGTCTCTGTGGATAGGTCTGCTGCCAGTCTAATATTTCTACCACTGTATGTTACAGACGTCTTGTCCCAAGCTGTTTTCAGGATTTTCTCTTTGTCACTAAGACTTGTAAGTTTTACTATTAGATGATGGGGTGTGGACCTATTTTTATTGATTTTTGAGGAGGATTCTCTGTGCCTCCTAGGTTTTATTGCTTCTTCCCTTTGCCATATTAGGGTAATTCTTTACTATAATTTACTCCAATATACCTTCTGCCCCTCTCTCTCTTTCTTCATCTTCTGTGACCCCAATTATTCTAATATTGTTTCATCTTATGGTATCACTTATCTCTTGAATTCTCCCCTCATGGTCCAGTAGTTGTTTGTCTCTCTTTTGCTTAGCTTCTTTATTCTCCATCATTTGGTCTTCTATATCACTAATTCTCTTTTCTGCCTCATTTGTCCTAGCAGTAAGAGCCTCCATTTTTTTTATTGCACCTCATTAATAGCTTTTTTGATTTCACCTTGTTTATATTTTTGTTCTTTTATTTCTCCAGAAAGGTGTTTTATTTCTTCAGAAAGGGATTCTCTAATATCTTCCATGCTTTTTTTGAGCCCAGATAGCACCTTGAGAATTGTCATTCGGAACTCTAGTTCTGATATATTACTATTGTCCATATTGATTAGGTGTCTAGCCATTGGTACTGCCTCTTGTTCTTTTTTTTTTTTTGTCATTTTTCTGCCTTTTCATTTTATCCAGATAAGAAGAGATGAATGAGAACAAAAAATACTAAAAGGGTAGAAATGACCCCAGAAAAATATACACTAACCAAATCAGAAGAGACCCGAAACTGTGGGGAGAGACTGGTGAATAGAACAGAGCCACCACACACTTGATTACTTGATTTTGGGTGTATTTTGGTCTATTAGAAGAAACTACCTCCCAAAATTTTAAATAAAGAAAAATTTATATGTATACAAAAATAAGAGTAAACACGATGAAGCAGTGGAATATGACTATAAAGATGAAAATTAAAAGATTCTAAAAAAGGAATTGATTAGATAAGACTTTGGTTGAAAAACAGGAAAAAAAAAAAAGGAAAGAATGTGATCAGGCTGGAGACTAGAAGAAAACCATGCACTAGATTTAGGGTATATTTTGATGCATTAGACAAAATTGTATCCCAAAATTTTAAGGAAAAAAAAAAATCTATGTGTATACAAAAAATAAGGTTAAATACAATAAAATAGTACTATAACAATGAAAATTTTAAAAGATCTTTAAAAAGGTATTAAAAGATAAAATAGTTAAATGTTAAAATAGGAAAGAGGGAAAATTAAAAAAATAGAATAAGGAAAAAATAAAATTAAAAAAATTTACCTTTTGAGACTAAAGGATCAAGGGAAAATAGCTATGAATTCTATGTGTAGCTTTTCCCTAGCTCTGGAGTTCTGCAGTTCTCATTGATTGGTAAACTTGATCTTGGCTGGATGTTCTTGCTGATCTTCTGGGGGAGGGACCTATTTCTGTGATTCTCAATTGTCTTTGTCTGAGGAAGAATTGTACCACCTTTGTCAGGGGCCAGGCTAAGGAAGCTGCTTGGGTTCGCTCTCAGAGCTTTTGTTCTCTGAATGCTTTCCATAGAGCTTTGGAGGATGGGAGTAAAAATGGCAGCCTCCCAATCTCTAGCCCAGTAGGAACCAAGAGCTCAGGGCCCCACTCCTCAGTGCACCCTCAGAGAAAAGCAGTCAATCCCTCCCATCTCCCTGGTCTCTGGCTGCACTCCATGCTCAACCAGCCCATGTCTGAGAATTTCTATCTCTGGTGCATGGCCCCATTTGGAGTCTCCAAACCCAGCAGATTCCTACAGCTTGTTCCTGTGCCACTCCTCCAAGATGAAGAAGGAGGGGGTCTCCCCAGATCTGCCACTTGTGTGGGTGCCTGCATGAAGAGCAGTGGCCTGACTGTGCCTTGGATCATGGTTTAAGGTAATCCTGAACTGAGAGCCTGCTGTTCAGCTCTGTGTCTGTAGCTGGCTTCCCCTCTCAAATATGAGGGAGCTCTGCCACTCTCAGACACCACTGGTCCTTTTGTGACCCTGTGGATCCTGAGACCAAGCTCTCCCCATGAGTGCTTTACCCCTGGCTTAGCCTCTGGAACGATGTTCCTCAGTGGAACAGACTTCTAGAAGTTTGGATTTTGTGCTCTGATGCTCCACTGCTTGCTGGGAGCCAACCTCCCCCCACCTGTGGTCTATCTTCCCATCGCTTCAGATTCACTTCTCCACACGTCTTACCTTCTGGAGAGTGGTTGATTTTCTATTCCTAGAATTACTGTTCTTCTTCTTTTCTAGCTCCTGTTGAGTTTGTAGGTATTCAGAATGGTTTGATAACTCTCTAGCTGAACTCCTCAGACCTGATGATATTTCAGTCTTCTACTCCTCTGCCAACTTGCTCCTCTCTCCAGAAGTTTTTAATTATTTATAAATCACACTTTTTGGTCTTATGTTTCAGTTTTTGAGGTTTTCTTTTAAAGGGTTTTTCTAAGTTACAAAGTTACTCATATTTTCATATTAGAACCTCTATAGTTTCAACCTTGCACAGGGAGGTCTTTAATTCATCTATAGACCATCCTGAGTATCATGTTAAATACCTAGTTATTTCTAGATATATAGCAAACAAGGTTTCCCACCTTAACCTATTCTATAATCTCTCCTTATCCCATTGTTTATGGTGCACTCCTTATGATATATTATACATTTTTATATATGTAGACATTTGACTCTTGGCTTTCTATTGATCTATTTGTCTATTCTTGACCCCTAAATGCACTTTATTATTATTATTATTATTATTATTATTATTATTATGGCTTTGTACTATGTCTTAATATATGATGGAGCAAATCATCATTCTTTAATTTTCTATTGAAAGGTAGATTCAGTCATTTCTGTTCTTGGGCAACATAGAGCATTTGAGATATAAGAATTGATAGAGGCACTAGATTGCATGTACACAAAATATTATAAATGGACCTTAAAAATACCATGTGATAAAAGCAAGCAGAGATATGTGATTTAATAACTTTTATAGAAAATACAAAATACATGTATTATACAAAACATACCTAATTTCAAGAACATATAAAAACTAAAAATAAGCTTATTAAACACATTAGAATAGTAGGCTTGTTGGGGAGAGTAATGGCTGTGGATTTTGAAAAGACAATCGTTTAAAAATTGCATTAAATAAAAATGTATTTATAATGGAACAAACCACATTGAGATAACAGCATTATAATAATTTTTTTTAATGCCATAAATTTTCTAACTCTTCAGATTAGAAACAGGGAGAAACCTGATTCTTTCTATAGCATGTTCTTCTGGTGGGTGGTGAAAAGAAAAACTGAGGACACATGTGGGTTCAACCCTGCAAGTCAATTCCCATAAACCAGCACATGGGAGGAAAAGTTAGAAATCACCAGGAGGAATCAGAAACATTTGATCTTGCCCTTTAGGAGTTATTGATATTATTTGTAACCAGTTGGTAGGGAAATATGTCCCAGAAAACTCCAGTCCTTGACTCTGGTAGGCCCTAAGTGTAAACAGGCAAAGAGCGTTGCCTGAGTCATTCACCACTCCACCCTGCCTCAAAGAAAAGAGCACTTTGTCCAGGAGTGCAGTGCCCTGACCAAGAGCTAAAAGCGTCCTCTTTTCTAATTGTCAATTATCTCTACACTCCAAGATAAACATTTCCCTTTTAACATCAGACCAGTCTGGAAGGTTCATTTAGGACAGAGCTATTTGAAGGGCTGGAGGAGGGGGGAGGTGGAGAAGGACAGAGAAAGCAAAGAGACAAACTTTGAAAACAAGACCTACAGTCTGCTTTTTCTGATACATTCGTGCATATTCTGAATTAGAGATGCATTAGCCTGAGGCTTTAGGGAGGAGGGAGTTAGGTGGTACAAGGAAGTAAGTCTTCACTTTCAAGGACTGCTATAGGGAATTTTTTTTCCTCTAACAAAGCCCCTTTTTATTTGTTGGGGGACTGGAAGCATTTCCTATCTCTTTATGTTTACATTTATGTGTATATATATCAATATGTTTGTATACATAGGTATATATGTATATGTATATACTCATTATATGTGTGTATATACACACCTATGTATACTTAAAAAATATGGTGATGTCCTATTTTTTGCTACAAGTGTAAAACTTAACTCCAAAACTTTCCAAACAAAGACCTGCTTTTTTAAGTTCATTTATGTAATGGATAGGATTGCAATTAACATGACTACAGTTGATAGCAAGGCCAGAGATAATTTAATTCAGTACCTACCCAAACCTGTTGTGTTTCCATGATCCAGAAGAAGAGGAAAAGAGGATCTAATAAGAAAGAATGAGAATATTTATTTCTGTGTCACAAATAAGTAAGGATAATAGTGAAGTATTTTCCCCTAAGCTAATCCTCCCTGGGGTATCTGCTTTGGAGAATAAAACAACGTCACTCAAATTCCTTTTGCCCATGCTCCCTCCCTTCCATTTTTTCCCCTGAGTGACCCTTTCCTTTCCCTTCTTTCTCTACCTTACATGTCCCTTTGCCTGGCATACATAAAATCCAGAAATCTGTGTGCTAATTAGCATGGTTATGATTTGCAACTTGTCCAACGATGCCAGGAAGTGAGACGCAACCTTTTCAAGTTCAGTAGCGACCATCTAACGCGAGTCAAAACAGAGAGATCTATTCTGCTAAATTGGGGGAGGGGATGGTGGGGATTTATATATTCAAAGTTCAGTGATGACAGGTCACATTGGAAGGGGACAGTCTGTATGTTAAAATGCACCAATAAAATAAGAAACTTTCTAGGCCAAGCAGAGAGAAGGGAGATTGTTTTTGTGGAATGAGCTGTTAAACGTGGAAGCCCAAGAGAATCAGGAAACCTGTTTTCAATCAGACACAAGGATTATTTCTATTTCTTTCCAGCTCTAGCAATGAGACTTTTAAAAAGGGTTTGGGGGAGTAGTGAATATTTGGTTGTCCAATTATTAGCCTAGATTGTTTATTTTGGGATAGTTTTTTTTTGTTTTTGTTGTTGTTTTTGGTAAGAAAATATGTGGATTTTTGTTCTTGGAGCCACTGGGTGAATTTTGTCTCCAGTGCTCCAGCACTTTTGGCATGAGACTGCCCACCAATGCCCAGCTAGCATTTCAAATGACTCTTTGGAGTTTGGACTGTCATTTTACCCAACATGTGGGTGTAAATAAGGGGAAAGTTCTTTGCTTATTCTGGCTCAGTGAAGAGGGAAGAACAGATTCACGTGGCTGGCAGGGACTATTTCTAGGGTTAACACCCAAATGGCAATGGCATTTCAAGAATCAGAATCTTTGGCCTTAAAACTTGTTACCGTTAAGTTTCTGGGCTGTCACAGAGAAACTCATCAGCCTTAATGATTCTTAATGAAATAGCCCTTTGATGAGTGTTTGAACTATGATTATTCACTAGAAAGAAATACTTAAACATATCTTCTGTATAACGTATGATGTTTCTGAACAGTCCATCTATTAGTAAAGAGGTAGTCCAGCTTTCTTGATATTACCTCCGAGTATTGGGTAAGTCATTGAACTTGTCTGATGATATCTACAATTCAGTGTTGTTAAGAAGATAAGATGTTATGATTAATGCAAGTAGCATGGAGTGTGTCCTTACCATTTTTCTCAGGTTTCTTTATAGGTTGAAAGTTCTTCAAAGGGATGGACTATGCTTAACAGATTTATCATAACATCTGAATTCATGAAATGTTTATGGAATTTGCCATATTACTCAGCTGGCTTAGAGTTCAGATTTTTCCACAGGCTTTGAATCACTTGCATGCCTCATTCAGTTTTTGTGTTTTCTGTTGTTTTATCTGGTGGACACCCAACTTCTTTTTTTTTTTCTTCATGGGCTTTGGTTCTATTCATTCTCTCTGTTAAATTAACAACCAGCCTATGAACTGGTCTTGATTTTTGTCTTGATTTATTAACCTTCTTGGTTCTGAGGTTTCATAATGACAGTATCTTCTGGTGTTGACTTAACAGGGCAATGATCATTGGTCATCCTGCCAGTGCAATATTAATATAATAATAGCAGAGGGCTAAAGGTCCCTTTACTTTGTCTCCAACTTAAGAACAGCTGGTGGTGGGTATTATGGAGGGCACGCATTGCATGGAGCACTGGGTGTGGTGTAAAACTATGAATTCTGTTACGCTGAAAAGAAATAAAAAAATATAAAAAAAAAAAGAATAGCTTCCTGTAGGCAGTTTACTGCTCCATCCTGAGGTGGCTCCATTGTTGGGAGGCCTAGCTCATGCCAGTCAACAAAGGAAGTGTATGAGGCAGGTAAAAACTTTGTATACTTCTCCTTCCTCTGCCCCCAGTATGCAAGCATGCATGCAAACAGTCATGCAAACACATAGAGCTGATCTTCATTGCCAATTATGGCATAGTTTTGGTCTGGTGGGATAAAAAAATGCCAGCCAGGTGAGTCATATTCTGATTTATTACATAATCATTTTTTATGTGAGAAGTAGAAAGAAAAATGAAAGTATTGCCTGTTCAAGCTGGAAAAGGCTAGTGTTTCCATAATACTGGACTATAGTTCTGGGCTGGGCTGGCAGCAGCAAGATCACCTGGGGAACTTCATAAGGAAAGAAACTGATTTCTAGGTCCACTCTAAGAATTTTTCAGGAAGAGCTTTCTTGATGATGCTTGAGTTTGACCAGTTTGGGGAACCACTGTTTTCTGTTAATCCTTTAGTTTTATAGCGGAGAGCATGAAGGCCCTGGAAGAAGTGATTTGTCCAAGTTTCTTCAGGGAGTAAGAGGAAGAACTGAGAAGGAAAGGGAAGAAATGAATATTTAATGAATGTGAGAGTTTGGGAATTGTATTCAGTTTTCTATACATTTGGTCTTATGGCCTTTGGAAAGAGGCATTAGATTCCCCATTACAAAAGAGGGAATTCAGGTGCAGAGAGGCTTTGCCCAAGCTCCCATAGAAAGTGATAGAGATAAGCAATGGATCTCAATTTGCCTGACTTCAAAGCCTCCCAGTTTAGATCTTGTCTGCTGATTCCTAATCTGTGATAATGCAGTAGGAACTTATTTTAAGATAACTGAACAGCTCAAATCTTGTAAATTATCATTATATTGACATACCGCTGTTCAGTCACCTGAGCCTGAATTCTCTTCTGTTTAGAGTTTGTGCTGGTTCTGCTTGTCTCCATGATTCAACATTCTAAATCTTCAGGTTGAAGGAGAGCAGCAACCCAGCCTCCTGCAACGGATTCATTTCAAAATATTTCAACAAATATTTACTGAGGCACTACTTTGTGTAGGAACTTAGACGTAAATGTGAAGGACAAAGTTTTGGTATTTACAGAGCCCACAGTCTTGAGGAAGCCATGAGAAAAGAAGTTATGCCAATAAAATGTGAAAAGAGTTATACTAAGGGAAGTGAATATGTAGCAGGGAAACTTAACCCATACTCAAGGCCAAGGTAAGCCTTCCAGAAGCTGACAGCTAAACAATGAACAGAAGTTAGCTAAGTGGAAGGTTTTAGAGGAAGAGTGTGTGGTAGAGGGAGAGATGTTTCAGATGAGGAACAGTATGTGTGTATCCAAGGAGTCTAGACGTTGTGTAAGGAGTTTGTATCAAGCTTATTTCTGGAAGGAGAGGAAGAGAGGCTAGATGTTAGGAGGGGAGTAGGAAACCTCCAGATGGAGAAAAGCCATGAAAACCCCACTAAGTTCTTTGGATTTTATTCTAAAGGGTGGCTAAGCCACTAAAGTTTCCCAATCCTCTAGAAATGATATGGTGATTAAAAACAAGGTATGAAATAAATAGATTTTTAGTTTGGAGGATACTTTGATGGCAGCGGTAGTGATAGACTGAGGTGGATTGAATTTGAAGGCATCCGGACAGATAGGAGGTGATTTCACTCAGAGACCAAAGGTGTGTTTTATTCATGTTGGAGTTTCAACATGTAGCACACTGCCAGGTACTTAATAGGCATCAAATAAATATTACTTGAATGAACAGCTGTGGAAATAAATATTTGTAAGGACAACACTCCTCTGCCCCACCGCCAATATTTCTTGCTTGTTTTGGCTCCTTTGTCTAAGTTTACCCCCTCCCCAGGTGTGCATATATTTTTTTCTAATCACTCTGAACAAATATTTTAGGTTCAGCTTAAGACTAGCTGCTTCTTGAAGTCTTCCCTGACTATTCTTAGTTTCATTGATTTTTTTCTATCCCCCTCAATTCCAATATCACTTAGAGTCTGTTTAAAGCTTTATGGCATTTTGCCATGAGTGATATTGTTCCGTGTGGATGAATTTTCAACTACTTTTAAATTTAGCTTAAGATTTTAAAAACCTACATTAAGTCAACAAATCTTTCTGCCCACCTACCTATTACTAAGGCTAGGAGGCTAGTAAGAGCTAGCCTCTTTTACACAGTTGTAGAAATATAAAAACTCCTTCCTGAAAAAGAAATATGAAAATATGGATATGTATATATACATATATATATATACATATATATATATATGTATATATATATATATAAATGTCTTTAAAATACTCATACTGTTTGACTCTAAATTTTCTGCTAGAAATCTGTTAACCAAATAGGCAGAAATTACAATAAAGATTTATGTTCAAATATATTCCTCTGCCATTTGCAATTTTAAGAAATTAGAAGCAATCTAATCAAGCATAGGGAGCAGAGGTTAAATATAATCTTAAATAAGATATTACATAGAAAAAGATTTTGGGAAAAATAACATGAATGTGAATTGAAAAAATGAGATTATAAATCAGGATTACAAATTTTTTTTTTGTATTCTAGATTTTTCACAATGAGAACATGGTTAAACTGACAATATAAATATTATGTTGAAGCATTGCAAGAATATTTTCTGCATTTTTACTGCAAACTCCCCAAGTTGGCTAGTAAACCTACCATTCAGCATTCAGAGAACCCCTCACACACCTTATAGGCAGTGATGCAGAAGGAGAAGCAAACTTCCAAGCTGGGTCTCGGAAGGAGGCGAGATGGTTTTTCTTCCCCCTCTCCCTCCCCAGGCCAGCCTTTAGTAGGTTGCCATGATCACATTTATATGAACAAAGTCTGTGACCCACCTAGTCAAGCTGGACTGATCTCTTCTGGTTTGCCTCCTCTGGATGGCATGGCAACATGGAATTATATCCTAGCAGGATGCCAGAGCCCAGACCTACCACACAGTCTGTCTTTTCCATCCCACGAGTGCTTATGCTCTAAACAATTATTGCAGGTCAGACTTCCATCATCTCTCCTTCTCTAGAAAATTCTATTAGTTCTTGTCCTTCTTAACAGTGGCAGGACATTTCCATAAAGCTCTACCTGAGGATGGCCTAGCCTGTTGGTAGGGAACAAATAGTAGAAGAGTTGTCATCATATTTCACAATGTCCAGATGAAAGACTTTGACAAGTAAAATATACCATATTATCTCTTGGGTGTGTGTGTGAAGGGACAACTTTAATGCAAAACAACCAGGCAGCAGGAATCTGTCAGGAACCAGTTCTCTCATCTCAATGGGACCCAATAGCCAATTCCTGATAGACCTCTTGACATATTAAAAGCTGCACTGTTTGATGTTGGCATTTGTGACTTTCATCTGCAACATTTTTTAGGTCCTAGGTATACATTCTGACTGGCCCCCTGCTGTGAAAATAGCCTGCATGTGCAGAGCTTACGCTGTGTCCTGGATGGTGCTTTATCTAGGCAAGTACTACTTGTTTTAAGTCCCACAGCAACCTTATAAGGTAGGTAGGATTATGATCATCACCTCATATATGTAACCACTGAGACACAGAAAGGTTGTCTTCCCCAAATCACACAGTTAGTAATTAAAAAGCAAGGACTCCAGTTCTGACAGTCTGACCCACCACCATGCTATACTAAATTACCACATGCAAAATGCTTACTGCAATGCCAGGCACACTGAAAGTACGAAGTGTAAGTATTAACTACTATCGGCTCTTTTAGTAATTCTGGGCAGTGACCAATTTTCTCTTTCAACTTGATATCTGTGGGGAATTGAAAAAACTCCAACAATCCAGAAATAAATGCTTGCTAAGTATCCTTGGGCTGAAACCCTAGGAAGTTGACACAGCCCTGGGCTTCACAGACAGTGTGTATGTGAGATACGGCAAAGTGGGGTCACCATCCTCTACTCCATATTTTAGAGGACCTTAAAATGCTCTGTTTGTCTCAAGGAAATTATAGATAGGGGAGGATGAGGTGGCCAGTGGTGAATGAATAAATAGTAGTTTTTGAGGCTCTTAGACTTCTCACACCCACACATACTTAATTCTTGGGCTGCACATTTTTTTACTTGTAGTTTTAGGAGATTACCTTTCTCTTCAGCACTTTCATTGGTAGTAATTTAATCAAATTCCATCTGGTTAAATATACTGGGGTTGGGTGGGACTTGGGGAGAAGCACAGAGTACTCTTTCTACCCTGAAACATCCTAGGGTATATTCAAATCAAAGAGCTTATAGTGAATGTGGGAGATAGTTATGCACATACTTATAGCTTAACAATGTGGGGCAGCCTATCCATTTACATGACAAATGAGTACCAATAATTATACATGTTTTTGTAGCTCCTATGGAGTGGCTACTTAATATGCCACTGATATCATTCATTGAGGAGCATTTTTCCTTGGTGGGAGTAGAGGGTACAGAGAACATCATAAAATGGTTTAGTTAAAAAAAAAATCACCTTGTCAAGGATTTTATTTGAGTCCATCCTTGAAGGATAGTGTATCGCTTAAGAAAGATCATAGCAACACAACACAATCTCAAAATCTTAGTGGCTTAAGACAATGTTTAGCTCTCACTCACTCTGCATTGCTGGAAGACCTGCTTTATCTCTCCCTCATTTGTGGACCCAGGCTGCTGGAACAGCCAGTATCTGGAGTATAACTAGTTGCAGCACCAAGAGCAAGTCAGACTTTCAGAAGGTCCAAAACAGGCAATTAATGTTCTGTTCTGTAACTGACACAAGTGACTTGCACTTAAATGTCATTGGCCATATCCTCACATGATCCTCAGAAAAGCAATTCTGTCTTGCATTGGAGGAGTAGCGAAGTAGAAATATATGGTAGTACTACTAATGACTACCGCAGATGGACAACATTTAGGTGAGAGACATGAGAGAATAAGGTGGGAAGACCTAAGACCTAATGAGAAAAAGAGAAAACTGAACTTAAAGAGAATTAAAATGAGTTATAATCAAACAGTTATGTGGGGCTAGACTGGGAGAGTCTTAAATGCCAGGCTAAGGGATGTTTTCTTTTACACAGAGGCCATTGATTCCTAACTTGTTTTTGCTGGTAGATAAAGTCTTAAAGCAAACTCATGTAGATTGCAACACGTAAAATAGAAAAAAGAAATCCTCTCTGGCGGAAGAAGGGATGAGGGAGTCCTGAAGCCTTTCTAATTGGTAGAATTCCCACTCTGATCCCCTAAAGCACCACATTTAAGTACATTTAAGTATTAGGGAAATGGGAAGTCTGCTGTCAAACCATGGTTGGCAAATATAGATTAAAAAGATTGATTAAAGAAAATGCTGGATGAAAACCCGAGAGTAGGGAGTTCAATAAAGAGGCATAAAATAATAAGATCCCTGAATGGGTGTTGACAAAAGTAGATGTGTCTCAAAGAAATATTTGACAAACTGGTGACTGATTGGATTTGAGGGTTCGTGGAAAGGGCAGAGTCAAAGAAAATGACTTGCATGATGCTTGTGAACTTGGGGAATGATGAAGCAATAAATGTTAATATCAAGTTCAAGAGGAAGAGTTTTATGGATTTAGCCACTGAGTATTTGTATAGTGCCTATGTAAGATATGAAGTGATTTGGAAAACAATAAAATTTAATATTAAATATGTATTGGTTTTGGGTGACAACATTGAGGATAATGGCTTAATGCACAGTTGGAAATAGGACATTGGGACTCAAGAGAACCCAAGGTTGCAGATGGGGCTTAGGAGACATTCACATAGAAAAGAAGTGTGATTCATTGAAATTGAACATTGTAAGCATAGGCTCAAATATGTCTGATTCAGAAAAGATGCAATGAATGGTATGAATCTTATCTTTAGGGTCACTGAACTAGATACTGTAAAGCTTCGTGTTAATGAGGACAGTGAGCAAGACTTCATTAACTCACAAACCAAGGTATACTGAAATAAAGTATTTTTAAATGAATTTTTTGGACAATTTATTTATTTATTTATTTGACAGAGAGAGACAGTGATAGAGGGAACAAGCAGGGGGAGTGGAAGAGGAGAAGCAGGCTTCCCACAGAGTAGGGAGCCCCATGGGAGCTCGATCCCAGGACCCTGGGATCATGACCTAAGCTGAAGGCAGATGCTTAACTGACTGAACAACCCAAATGTCCCTGAAAAAGACTATTTTTAATCTTTGAGAGGATTGGATGTCAAGTTCATCTTTATAGTGTTTCCTAAGTAACTCAGAATTCAAATGGCTTAGTTTTCTTTCCTATTTGAGACCCAAGACAGTTCCTTATCTTGAGGCTTGATGTAAAGGGGATAGTCCTTTGTTACACAGAGTCAGTATAGTTATAGGACTTCCAGGGGATAACAAGTTGGCAAACAACTGAGGTCAAAGAACTCCTGGGTTCCAAGGTACTAAACTATCAAAAATTCTTAGGATGTTGAACTTTTCCCTCCTCTGAAAGTGGAAGTGTTCTTCCTCCTTTGCCTGCCCAGCTCCTCAGCTTGGCTCAGAGCATAGAGTTCTTGACACTTTAGTCATTTTGTCCCATAAAGAAATCTATGACAGGTACCCGGTATTCCCAGGCACCCCTTCCATTTAAAATGTTCTATTCTTTGGGCATTTACCTGGTGGGACATAACCCATGTGACATTTCCCAGCCCATTTCATATCTTGATAAAAACAAATTTACAGGACATCTGGTGGCTCAGTAGGTTAAGCATCTCCCTTTAGCTCAGGTCATGAACCCAGGGCCCTGGCAGCAGGCCCTGCATTGGGCTTTGTGCTCAGTGGGGAGCCTGCTTCTCCTTTTCCATCTGCCTGCCACTCTGCCTACTTGTGCTCTCTCTGTTAAACAAACAAACAAATAAATAAAATTTAACAAAAAAATTCACAAGAAAAAGAATTAAAAAAAAATTTCATATTTAGATTCTAATTCAAGAATTTCTATCAACTCATCCAAGGTCCTGATTAATTGATCAATTGATACATGCCCTGGGTGTATGATATGGAGTGTGTAGAGCTATCTTCATTTGGTTCTATCATTTCGTGATCATAAGCTTGACGGGGTAGGGATTAAGAGACTTTGATATTAGTACTAGGAAAGATAATACCAATAGATAAATATGAAAGCATTCACCTAAAGTTGTACTGAATGACCAGCGTTGTCTATAGGAAATAAGGGAAAGCCTAATCTAGAACACACACATTTGATCTTAGGGGTCAAATGATGAAACAGGCTAAGAGTCAGATCAGAGTTTTGGAGAATCAGAACTTACTCTTGATGGAAGTTTTATTTTGTAGAGTAGTAGCACAGCTTGGGAACTTGTTCCTTTAGGGAAAGAACAAGCTATGGGAATAGATCCATAGGAAAATAAAGGATGTTTAGGATGTGTAAGTAACCCCAACATATGTGAGGATGGTGCCCAAAAAGGAACACTGGCCCCGAATTAGAAAGCTTATAGTCCTGTCTGAGACTTCTTAGCTGTGTCATTTTTTAAAAATATGCTTTTTATTGACAAATAATTGACATAATATTAGTTTTCAGGTATATAACATGATCCAATATTTCTAAACATTGAAAAATGATCACAATTTATCTAATTAACATCCTTTACCTTACATAGTTCTACATTTCTTTGAGAACTTTTAAAATCTACTCTTTTAACAACTTTCAAATATGCAATACAGTATTAACTATAGTCACTATGCTGTACATACAACTTACTTATTTTATAACAGTTTGTACTTCTTTTTTTTTTTTAAAGTTTTCTCCAGTGAACCTCCCAGTCATAGAAAAGCCATCATCCAGTCAGCTTTAAAACATCCATGTCTTCAGTCTCTGTCCAAGGCCCAAAGAGGTCAGGGGAGGATGTTGCTGTCTTTTCCTCTCCCATGCCCCCTAACTAGAAGGGAGTGGTGTTCTCTAAGGAAATAATCTTCTCTCAAAGGTTTATCATTAGCTTTCTCATGATGACTGCCTCTATATTTTTTGTGTATATCTGTATCATATAAGTTGAGGCTTAGAGAGGCTTTTGCAGATTTGGGTAAAATAGTTTGTTAACCTGTATATCTGTTTGCCTTATAAACTCTTCCTCTGAACCAAAAGACAATACTATTTTATTTCTCAGGCTGTACACCAGACCCACCATTGCCTGCTTTACAAAATCTCAAGCTGGAAATGGGAACACCTGGCTTCTATTCACAGCCTAGCTAGGATGTCTGTTATATTTCATGAGCCAAAGTCTCCAAGAATGATGGATTCTGGGGTTGGACAGAGCCTTCACAGTCCTCTACTCCACCTTTTTGTCTTTTGATTGAAAACCCTCTACTTCAGAGGTGCTCTTTTTCAGGCTTGCTATAAATAGAACTAACCCCTGTGGACCTCCCCAGAGGAGCTGTCCAGTTTGACTGGGGGGGCTGTTGAGCAATGGTGGCAGTGTCCACTCCTATCCGATTGAGGAGGAAATGGATGTGATTCAGCTGTGAAAATCACAAATTAGATTTTGGCTTTCAGACCACTGTGTATTTTTAAAACCAGAGGAGAATAAAATAAACATTACTTTAGGTTTAGTAAAGATTACTACTATTATGTCCAGGAGGAAAATGCCTTCCTGGTGATTGGTTGGAATAACTTCTCCTAATATACATTTCTCCAATAAGTTGATTTTCTGCAAGATAATACTATATATCATTTTAATTCATGAACCCCTCCCCCCTTTTAAAAAAGATTTCTCAGATTAGGGAGTTCAGTGAGCTCAGTTTATTATAGCTGCAGGACCTAGTTTTACCAAATGAAAGCTCCTCAAGATTAGGAACATCATTTCTCATTGTTACATCATCTCCTCCATAGCACAGGAGCTGGTACCTGGTAGGAGCACAGAACATGAAGGTAGAGTGAGTGGGTAACTGGAAAATAAATGTCCTGATAACAGAACTTAAAACAGCTGCCTTTTTGCTGTGTGCTCACATGATTTCCTTGGTGTGTATATACGGAGAGGGGGAGAGAGAGAGAGATACACCTGCTTTGGTATCTTTTCCTTTTTTTTTTTTTAATGAATATACATATATATTTTTAAAGATTTCTTATTTATTTATTTGACATACAGAGATCACAAGTAGGCAGAGAGAGAGAGGGGAGAAGCAGGCTCCTGGCTGAGCAGAGAACCTGTGGGGCTCGATCCCAGGACCCTGAGATCATGACCTGAGTCAAAGGCAGAGGATTAACCCACTGAGCCACCCAGGCGCCCCTTCTTCTTTTGAGTGTACTAATTCCACAATAAGAGTTCTACTCTCATGACTTCACCTAAACCTAATTATCTCTCAAAGACACCACCTTTTACCACATTGGAGGCTTGGACTTTAACATACAGATTTTTGTGGGCTATAAACATCTACCCCATAATACCCCATTATTACATAATAGTAATAAACTTTACTAAACCTAAAGCAAGGCTAAATAGCTTTTCTAAAGTTACTTACATAGTATTTGGAAGCTAAGGATCCAAGGCTTCCACCGAACATGACCCAGCAACACATTCCAGGTTCTCTTGAGAGGGCGATGTCTTCCCCTGTCGTACCTTCTTTTCTGGCTAATGGATGTCCAGACAGAGGGAAGGAGCTTGGGGAAGATCCCTTCCCTGTTTCTAGGAAAACTGCCACCTGTCCACATCTCTCATTGTCCCAGTTACTTCTCCATGTTCTGCGATTTCAGTGAACAAAACAAAATTTAGAGTGATTCTCTAGACTCATTGTTTTAAAAATTCCTCAATTGATCAAATAATTCTAACCAAGAGACCATTTTTTTTTCCTCTATAAAAATGCAGGGGATCTTGTTGACAACTTATATTTGGTTGATAGTGCTTCCTTGAACATTTAATTATTGAGCTGGGGGATGAGAATGACAGGTATACCCCAAGACAATAATTTCTCATCAAGCTGCCTGGCCATTACCTGACAATAAGGTCGAAACAGATGTTTTGCTGGCATCCTCTTTTTTGAAATCACTTCCTGAGTTTTATTTGATGCTTTTGCTGTGTTTTGCTTCATACCCAGGCCTGGGTACTTGGACACTTCTTTTAAACTAAGGAATTCCTCCTTGTATTCTCAGAGTCATTGGTGGTGGGGAAACACACACACACACACACACACACACACACGAGTTGAGTTTGTTCAGATGTTTTTGCCTTGGTCTGATAAGCCATGGCATCTGAGTAGTTCTAACCAGAAGAAAAATGGGAATCAGGGGAATGTTATTTTTTCTTTCCAAATCACATCCCCTTTTCTCTTGGCTCCTACATGCTCATTTACACCTTTTGTAGTCCAGAAAATTTTACATCCCATCAAAACTTTCCTGTTCTGTATCCTATTCCCTTAAGACCTCACTATTGGGTAACAAAAACTGTTAATGAACAATTAATTCATTTTTACTTGTTTAAGGTTGAAGCATGTAAATTGTTATTGCCTATCCATCAATGGATATTTAGTGTTTATTATTATTTGCACAGAACTGTGCTAGAGAATTGAAATGGAGGTGAGGGTTGGGCAAAATATGAGCAAAAATAGTCTCTGTCCTCAGTTACTTCTTGTTGAAAAGACAAAGCATGCCTTTATGAACTTGAGACAAGTAGTACACACTAAGCTCATGTACATCCAATGTGTAGCTAATGGCTGGAGGAGAGGAAAAGTCCTATATGATGCTATCAAAAGAGCACAACATCTTTAAAAGTCCTCAAGAAGTAATGTTTAAGGTGGCCATATCTATTTGATGGCTCCTTCAGCACTTGCTGCAGGTACGCAAAGGTAGGAATGATTTTGGCCAGAGTGGCCTTTTGGCGACCCCCTAATCTCATCATGCAGACTGACAGCTAAAGCACCATTCATACACCATCTGCTGAGCTGAGAATGCTGGTGACGTTGAGTGAGGTTTGTCAGAAAGTCCCCCACACTCTTGTCAACAAGAAGGCAGCCGGGAGGGAAGCAACAGGCAATGAAGTAAATGGCAGCAATTAACGTCAGCACACAAAGAGAACCCCTAGTGGGCTAAGCCAGTTAATGCATTTTCCTGACTTGTTATTAGTAAAACCTAATTAAATCAGATGCTACTAATTTGAAACTCTTGCTCATTTGGACCGGCCTGAGCTAAATGTTGCTTCTACTCTAGCTATGAAAGAAAGGGTTTTCTTAGCAAATTACTGGGGTAAACAAGATTGCAGAAAATTAAAATGCTTAATAGAGTAGTAGAGAATCAATTTGCAAGAAAACAATCATT
Organism: Mellivora capensis; assembly: GCA_004024625.1. Lineage (NCBI taxonomy): Eukaryota > Metazoa > Chordata > Mammalia > Carnivora > Mustelidae > Mellivora > Mellivora capensis. Next base: position 79,810 of record PISX010007193.1, read on the forward strand.
GTGCTAATTTTAAACTGTTTTTACCTGTTCATTAAAGCAGCCTATTAAGGACCTCTGCCTCTTAACACTTTGTTATGCTAGTTTGAGTTGTTACATTCCTTGCTAGTAAAGAGAAAATTTAATTCGGACTTCTGTAATTCATACTAGCCTCTTCATAGCCCAGTTAGTTTGAATTAATGAAATGTGTTTATGGTTAGGGCATCCTCCAAGAGTCAGTTGGGGAGAGCATCAGGGTTCATTCCTTTCCTTCTGAAGGTTAACTTTGCATTTGCCGAAGTCATACAGCACTTTTAGTTGTACACAGATTTCTACATTAAGTCGTGGACACGATCTCCTGACTAAAGACAAGTGCCTGTGATTGAGGATTGCCTTCATGCATATGTTTGACTTCCTGGTCTCTAGGAAGAGAATGAAAGCAAAGAACAGAATACATCTCTGTGGAAGGAGTTTGAGGCTATTGGGAGAGAACTACAAGCATCTATAGTTAGCACTTTAAATTAGACTCTAAGGAATTAGATCTATAAACAATCTTGGGTTTTATTGCATTTGTTTCCATACTACATTTGTCTCCTATATATACTATGCTATATACTTTAATATATGTATATTTAAGTGTACATATTAAACATATTCATATGTATATATGGATATATTTTATATCCCAGTCTAATGATGATGACCTAAGGAAGAGACACTCTGGATCTTTTTGGTGGCTACTTTGTAATCTAATCACACTTTTTATAACTGTGTCTTTGTTTATTATTGCATTGATATGAAGAACTATTTAATGCTTACCAGTAATAAGAACAGAGATATAATAAATATATATTGGTATGTACCCATTATAAGAAGGTAAACGGCATCACTGGGAGCTGCGTATATACAGATTTTCTGGAATTTGCATAGGAAAAAAAACCAGTAGGAGTATGAGCTCACTTGTAGCATCACTTGGGGAAGCACACCAGAACGAACATACTAAATGTGCGTTGTGAGTGGTGACAAAATTCCAGCCAAATATCATGTTAAATTAATGTTAATTTTGACTTTTTTGAATTTCTTTGAAATTTCACTTGCCTATTTGTTTGGGTTTTACAGTTCTTTAAGAGTCTGAAGCATAAGGGATTTATAGGTAGTTTTATGTTTATTCATATTTAAGTAACATTATAATAAATCTAACTTAAACCAACACTGGTAGTCCCAAGAGGAATTTAGCTTTAAAAGGAAGTTGGAGAAATAATGATTGATAAAACCACAGGTTACTGGAAATTGAAGATTCCTTGGAGATTGTTGTCCAGTGTTTGAGATTGGGTTCCATTGAACTTTGGGTTTGGGGTGTTCATAGGCATGCCAAGAAAACCAAGAGGGGCAGTTCCTGTGATCAAATAAGCCACAGAAAGGCAGAGCTATGTCTTCTCTTGAAGACTAAGGATTCTCATTCCTGAAGGAAAGACATAACGAGAGCCAGTGGTAAAGAAGCCTGTCCAGTGCTGTTCATGGCAGCATTTTCCAACCTTTCTTCCTTGCGTGGAGGACCTGCCTCGAACCTCTAGAAGAATGCTGATTGAACTGCAGGATGGGAAGCTCTGCTCAGGGACCAGGCTCTCATTGCACAGATTGGGACATGAAGAGGGTATGGTGGGCTGAATAGTATCTTTCCAAAACTCATGTCCACCTAGAATCTCAGCATGTGATCTTTGCAAATAGGGTATTTGTAGATGAAATTAGTTAAGTTGAAGTTTCGTTTTCTTTTTGTTTTTGTTTTTTAGGTGTCAACCTGATGGGGCCATAGGATGCACATGTACTTCGGAAAACATTATTCTGGGTGTTTCTATGAGGGTGTTTTGGGATAAATTTAATGTTTAAATAGGCTAAGTAAAGTAGGCTGCCCTTCTTAATGTGGGTGGACCTCATCCCATCAATTGAAAGCCTGAATAGAACAAAAAGGCTGACTGTCCCCTAAATAGGGGGAATTCCTTCTACTTGACTATCTACTTGACTAGCTTCTACATTTGTCATCTCCCCTCACTGCCCACCCCTGCCTCAGACTTGAACTGAAACTTTGACTTTACCTGGATCTGTAGCCTGCTGGCCTTTGGACTAGAACTATAGCAGACAGTTCTCCTACAGCTTCAGTTTGCCAACTCCAGATCTTGGAACTTGAGAGTGTCCATAATCACATCAACCAATTCCTTAAAATCTTTCTATATTCATATACAACCTACTAATTCTATTTTTCTGGGGAATCTTGACAAGTATGGAGGTTATAGTGGATTAAGGTGGGCCTTAAATATAATAAGTACTGTCCTTCTAAGAAGGGAAAACAGAGGCACAGAGAAAACAAACCAGGGAAAAAGGCCATGTGATGGAAGAGGCACAGAGACTGGAATGAGGCATCACCAAGTCAAGGAAAGCCTTGGTAACTCACTGGCAACCACTGGAGGCTAGAAAGAGGCATGGAACAGATTCTGCTCCCAAGATTCCAAAAGGAACTGGCATTGCTGACACAATGATTTTGGACTTCTTCTGGTCTGAGTTGTGGGAGAATAAATTTCTGATGTTTGAAGCCACCAGTTTAGGGCAGTGCTAAGAAATGAATGGGGTGAGCGAGAGAAAAGTATAAAGTGACCTCCTTTCTAGAAAGGCAATTCTAGAGATCAAATGTCTGACTTTGAAGCCAACTTTGTTTTCTTTCATTTAGTCATTTATTTCCATCCTTGCCTTGCCCCAGAAAGAAACACAAGCATGTGTTATTTTCCTCCATATACAAGTACAACAAACTAGAAGCAAAACAGACAACTTAAAGACTTAAGCTCATTTCTAGAAGCAGCATGGCTCTAATTATCTATGTAATTGCTATCTATATTACTATAGAAAATAGACCTGGATTTTCCCAAGTGTAAGAAAGTATCTGTAGTAAGATGTCAGAATTGAAAAGGACCTTTGAGAACATCTAATTCAATTATTCTGTTTTAGAGAGACATTTTTCTAAAGCTAGTATGTTTCCTATCCACACAAATTACCACACATTTAGTAGTTTAAAAACAACAGAAATCTATTTTCTTATAGTTCTGCAGGTCAGAAGTCCAAAATTAGGCTCAGTGAGCTAAAATCAGGATGTCAGCAGGACTAGCTGTGTTCCTATTGGAGTCTCTAGGGGGAGAAGCTGTTTCTTTTCCTTTTCCAGCTTCCAGAGGCTGTCCACATTTCTTGGCTCATATCCTTGTGTCCCTGCTTCTGTCGTCCTCTCCATTACATTTCTAATTTTCCTGCATCCCTCTTATAAAGACGTTGATGATTATCTTGTGTATACCTAGGAAATCTAGGATCGTTTCCCTATCTCAAAATCCTTAATGCAGTCACATCTGCAAAATTCTGCTTGCATGGAAGGTAACCTATTCATAGGTTCAGGAGATTAGAATGTGAACATCTTCAGATAGTCATTATTAAGCTTACCATAGATAATGAGATTAGAGCTCAGAGTGGCATGACCTTCATGCCATTGGCTAATCCATGATGCCACAATGCATGGTATCATAAAATTAACCTTGCAGTTCAGGGTCTTTCTCAGATTTCCAGGGTGTACAAAACACACATAGGAAAAATATTAACAAATTACATTTCCAACTGTGCATAGTGATTAAAAATATAGAAAGCAGAAGTGTATGAAATATATTATCGCAAATGGGGATTTACTTCAATTCATTAATGACTACTGCTTTAGTTGCTCAATAAAGCAATGGAGTATGGTCCTACTGCCATCTCTCTGGGATGCCCCTGGCCACTCAGCAATCATTGCAGTAATTGTTTCTTTAGAGCCCTTATGAATTTGGGAAGGACTCCGATCCCAAGTTGCTCCTTGAAAACCGAATGAGGATGTTTTTGTCTATGAAGTCGTGCAAGGATAAGGGTCCTCTACACTTATTTAGAAATACTTACAGGTCACTAAGCATCTTCATGTAGGGTATCTTGGGTAATTTTACAATAAGCCTGAGAGGTAGACAAGGGTAATAGTTTCATCCCATTTTAGATAGGAGGAAACTGAGGCTCAGAGAATTGCCCAAGGTTACAACTTCACAAGTCAGTGGATCTGGGACTCAAACCTAGACTTCCCAACTCCAGATTCCAGTTATTCTTAGATCCATAACGAGGTAAAGTAGACAGAAATCAACCAATCAGGCCCACCAAAAAGGGATATTGGATAATAAGACCTTTTACTTTCCAAGTTGAATTAAAAGACTGTTATAGAATGACCACTTTATGTTTTGAGTAGGTTAAAATTTTAAAAATAGGTTAATACCATGAAAATCCCTTTAAATATAAGAAAAACTTATTAGACTTAGAACCATACCATCTAAAAACCTAAAGCACAAATAAATTCAGCATCTTACTCAACAGAGGTATATCAAATATTGGAAACTAAGGGGAACTTAAGGTTTAAAAAATATATTTTTATCAAAAAATCTTTACGTTTCAGGGTTCCATCTTTTCTTATTTTGGCTAAATTTTATGGGATGGTGGTATGTGTATGTACATATACTGCTAGCAGAAATTGAAACTGTGTTATGCCTGACATTACTATCAGAAGAAAAAAATGAAATATAATATACATGAGAAATCTCCAACTTTTCAGTTAGAAAAATGCACACTTTTGTGATGGCCTATCTTCAGACATAGGATAAGTTCTAAGTGGAATTTGATTGTGAAGGAGTCTCTTTAAGACAAAGGTGGTCCAGCTGGTGATTGAGGAAACTTCCTGGAAAAAAGAGCAGATTATGCAGTTTTGATAAGAAATCCTGATCAATTTAGAGTAGACGGACCAACTCCAGTGGTCAGCCAAGAGAACAACTAATGTTTTTCTTCCCTCCCTTCCCTCTTTCCTTCCTTCCTTTCTTTCTTTGGTTATGTACCAAGAACAATACCAGAACTTATAGAAATAAGTCATTTCTTCATGAAATCAGTCATTTCTTTTTTGTACAGCTCTATTTATTAGAAAGTTATTTCTTGCATACAGCTAATTGGACATGTCCACAGTTTCTAACAAGTAAACTTAGTTAGGTCCTTTGGAGTCACAGACAATATGCCTCTCTTTTTCTTTTAAGAGCTATTTTATTATTTGTGTCTTTAACCTTCTGTTCTCTAGGCTAGAAATCCCTGTTTTCATCAGGTGGGTCTCATCTGAGACAGTATGTAGACCTTTCATTGTTGTGTTTTGGCAGTTAAGGCATCCTAATTCCAGCCTTACACCACATCTGTCTAGTCCTCATAGCCGAGTCACCTTAGATTACATCACAGTATTGGCTTCATAGATGTATAAATGTGACTGACCTAATTAGGTCAGCATTTTAAATACCTCTAGCTTGTGGTCACATCTTTTGTAGGGGAGTATTGCCAAAACAAGCACCATCCTCTATTTGTATAAATTGATGTTTTGAACCTAAATGTAGGGCTTTATACTTTTTCTGCTGAAAGGCATCTTACTGGCTTTAGTCCCAGGGACAAGGTCATGATTAGCCCATCATACAGTTAGTTATTCACACAGAGGAAATTCTAAGGAATTTAAAGCTACCCCCAAACAATTTCAAATGCAAAGGGTCTTTCTTACCATCTTTTCTACCAGTCTAGATTTACCAATTTAATAATGTTTAAGAATATTAAGATTAAATATGCTCTTAAGGGTAAGATATCCAGAATTTGGTACTTAAAAATAGAAGTATTCCATCACAAAGGAGTGTTCCATCAAGACATTAATCTGAAAAGTTATCTTAGCCATTTAAATGCTGGGCCCTGAAAGGATGGCAAAAGAGAAAGTTACGTTCTAATGGAGGAATAGGACTAGAAAGGTTCAGGGCTAGAGGCTTTCCTGGGGAAGGTATGTCTATTTCCTTAGAGGGGGAAAAACAGTGTTATTACTGATTAAAATCTATTAATATTTTCAGTTTAAATATGTATATATATATATAGCCAAAAGTACAAAAATATTGCTATTGTAATGTACAGAAATGTAAGGTAGGCATTGTTATAATTTTACAGATGAGGGATGCCTGAATGGCTCAGTCATTTGAACATCTGCATTTGGCTCAGGTTATGATCCCAGATCTGGGATCGAGTCCCATGTCAGGATTCTTGCTCAGCAGGGACCCTGCTTCTCCCTCTGCCTGCCGCTTCCCCTGCTTGTGCTCTCTGTCTCTCTCTCTCTCTCTCTGTCTCTCTGAAAAATAAAGTCTTTAAAAAATAATTTTACAGATGAAGGAACAGACTTAGAAGCAATTTGTCCAAAATTGCAAGATCGGTAAGTGGCAGGGACAATGTCTGAGATCAGGCCTGTTGATCAAACCTCTCTCCTTACCCCTTCCTATTCTTCTATAAAACTCAGATTCAATATGAACATCTTTTGAAGAAAATCATAATTGATTTAAGGATATTCTAGTCAGAAAAAAAGGAACTGAAACATTGTTAATAAACTGGTTTGTCAGAGACTGGGTACATTGAAAAATTCTCAGATTATTAAGCTTTCCATTTCCTTTCACATCCAAGAACATGACTCAGTCTTGGAAATTGGCTACAGTGTAGCCTGGGAGTGGGTTTTGGAATAGCACTGGAGAGGTGAGATTGACCTAATGATAAATACCCTCCAGAGGGGAAAGTTCATTAAATTTAACTTTGCAATGCCCAAGTTGGAGAAATGTTCACATTATCTTGGATCCTGTACATGAGAGAGAGGCCAACATTGTGGCTAACCCCAGAATGCCGGCGAGGTGCAAAATATCAATTTGTCTCTGGAATGAGTTAAGCAGAGAGTGGTTTATTCACTTGCCTATTTATTCTTCACACAATTAGCACACACACAGAGCTAAATAAGCTGAGGATATCAAGAGTAAGTGGAGGACTATGCTCTCACATGACTTGAAGTCTAATAAAGAAGCCACAAGAAGCTTTAAGGCTACTCAGAGTGTTATAAATGTCTCTGTAGCCAGCTTCCAGTTCTCATTCAGGCTTTCTTGGCTCTTCATAATATGAGCCTACACCGCTCATTTGTCCTAATACCCACTACTTAACACAGATGCACATTGTTGTCATGATCTAGTCTCTTGACCGTTACACAAATGTGCTTGGCTCACTTTGGCTTCCTTCCTCCCTTCCTTCCTTCCTTCCTTCCCTCTCTCCCTTCCTCTGCCCATCCCTGCTTTCCTTCCTCCTTCTTTCCTCTGATAAACATTTTTGAGCATCTACAATGTTCCAGCAGCCTCTGTGCTAACTGCCAGGGTTGCATCAGATAATCAGACTTCTGCATTTCCGCCCCTCCTGGACTGGCAGTCAATATTTTAGGATTTAGCTCAGACCCCATTTTCCTTTCTGAAATTTTCTCTTGATTACATTTGCTTTGTGTGGCCATTGACTCTTCTGCAATCAGATTACTCCTATAGTGTGCGCCTTGCAATCAGGAATACATTAATTGTCAGAGAAGAGGGTGTGGTGGGAGTTTAAGGAGTGGGAATGTCAAGGCCCAAGATGGCCGGGAGAAGCTTCCTGAAGCAGGTGAGATTTGAGATGGGTCTGGAGGAAGGGGAACTTCAGTTTGGTAATCTTCAAGATTTCAGATAGGGGAGAGTGTGATGGCCTCAAGGAAGAGTGAGCCCAAGAGGAACTTATTTCCTCAAGGCATGAGAATTATTTTGTTTCTAGGCTATAGTTTGAGAAAATTGGCTAGGTCACAATCAGTGTGGAATTACTCATGCAAGGCCATACTTGACAAAGAATGTTCTCCCTTTCTCCTTGACTCAGATATGTTGGTTATCAAATTGTAAAATTTTACAATTAGACATAACTTGAGAGCCTTCAGGACAGAAACCTCCCTCCACACAGCAGCAATATATGACAGATGGTCCCCAATAACCTCTCTTTGAACAATAACGTCTGCTTTCCATACTAGGAAAATAGCTAGTTTCCTTCATTTGACAACTCCAGTGAATACCACGTTCTTTCCCACACTAGGGTGAAATCTGACTCTTGATGTTTTCAGCCATTGAGCCTGGTTTTTCCTTCCAAAGTCATACAGAGTAAGCTTGATTTCTCATCAACATGAGAGTTCCTTAAATATTTGAAAAACTAGTATTGTGCACTTGGCAAGTGACTTGAAAGATTCATTCCATGGAACATGTGTCTTGAAACTGTAGCCTGAGACAATGAAACAGTGGACAGAACACAGGAAGGCAATATGACCAGGCATGGAAAGTGCAGACTCTAGTTCTGCCTCTCTTGGTTTCGACCTTTGTTCCTGTACTTACTGCTTCCTCCTGGGTCTCCGGCTTTTCATCTATTAAGTGAGGACAGCAGTACCATCCACTTCATCATGCTTTTGCAAAGCTTAAATGAGATAATACATGAAAAGCACTGGGTGTGGTCTGTGGTGGATAATAGATTTTGATGGAAAACAGAGAAAACGAGCTGTACAGTAAACGAGAACATTTATGCAAATCATGCCATTATTTAAAATGTGTCTAACTGAAGTCATGAGGGATGACCAGGACTTATAGTAGCAACTGTGCCTGACGAGCTAAAAAGCAAAAGCCCACCTAGGACAACTTTGCTCGATTCCCTTGCTAATGATAGATTACCCCCTGTGGTACCTTCCTAAATGCTTGGTCTGGTGTGGATTTAAATGATGCAAGCAGTGAAGTAGTAAATCTGTCCTGAGGAGGAGAATATTTTGTGGTTTACCAAATGGTTTTCTAAAGTTTTTTTTTTTTCTTCCCCACCATCTGCTTAAAAGTTCCCATACTTCCATCCCATCCTTCTTAATTCTAATCCACTGGTTGACCTTAAATGATGTGTGTCTATCTTTAAACTCCAGGTCTGTTTTGGGAGATCCTTAGGGTACTCTTGCTGAGGACTATGGAGTGGTACCCCAGTGAGAAGGAAAATTTTATATCTCAACCATCAGAGCAGAAGTACTGTGGTATATAATTTTAAAAGCACTTTCCCCATGTATTATTTCATTTGAGTTTATTAAATCAACTAGAGTGGGTACTTAGAGCATCTGAGGTATTTGTATTCTACAGGTGAGAAAACTGTTACTCAGAAAGGAAGAGGGCTTGCACCTGCAATGAGGTACAGTGTGGGCAGCAGGGAAATCTGGGTATTCAGAATAGTTGATCTCTGGTTTGGCTGAACTCTTTAGGGCTCCATATTCTCCTCGGTAAAATCAGGAGTTTGAACTCGATGATGATTCCTTTAGCACTAATATTCCATGATGATGACAGAAATTCAATGTTGTACAGCAGTTCAGAGTCCAAAGTAGGACTAGAGCATGAGTGTTCCATATCTAAGCCAGTGCTAAGCCCATGATGCCAAGCTGTTCTGAGATACCCTGTCACCCCCAGCCTTCCCATCCACCCATCACCCTGTTTCTGCTTTGGCAATCATTATGAAGTAGTCTCTCAGAATGATTAGGGGTGTTGACAGGAAATTATTTCTCTTCTTCTCCCGTGTGCTCTGGCACATGGATATGTTTGGGCAAGTTGTCCCTGTTGTGATCATTATGCACTTAGTTATTTTTGTTCTAGTGCCCAGAAGCCTGTGGGGCATGGATGCCTGGTAAAAGAATTTACAGCCAATTTAGTCCACCTGAGTTAAGTTACACAATCAGGCTAATTGCAGAAAGCTGGTTTTTGTTTCCCTGTTATTGGTCATTCCTGAGGATCAGCTTGGTGCATTGAGATCACACGGCAGACTTGGAAAAGAAAACCACTGAGATTGAAATCAAGGTTCAAGGGGCTTCACCTATGACTTAGTGACATTTAAAGTGTGGGTTTAAGACCCCAGCCTGCTTCTTACTAGCTGTTGAAGTTTGGATGGATCATTTGCCTCTCCGTGTTTCAGTCACTTTTTCTGCAAGATGGGTTTAATAATAGAACCCATATCATAATAGAAGTGAATGATATAATACAAGTTATAGCTTGAGACAGTGTGGTACCTTGTAGGTGCTCCATATATACTAGCTTTTATCATTTAAATCATTTTATTATTCTAATTTTAAAATTACAAAAGAAGAGATCCTAAGAGAATTCTTTTGCCCATGATCATGCCAGATTCAATAGCATAGTCATAGTTAAAATTCAGCCATCCTTACTAAATTTTTTTCCATTCCAGTTTCCTTATACCTTTCTTTAAATAATGAATTTCCATTTAGGGATCAAGAATTGTCTATAAACACTGTAAGATAGAGGCAAATCTCTCCTACAGCAAGCTGTCCATCTATTTCTAATGCATGATTACCCCAGTGGTTCTCCAGGAATTGTGTGTAACCATCTGGGTACAACTCTGTTGCTGTTACCCACTATGACAGTTGTGCCCACTTTGTCTCAAGGAGTTAGGAGTTGGCATGTAGATCCTGCCTTTCTCAGATCCCGTCATCCTCAATGAAATAGGGAGGCCATGTCATTGGCAATATGTCCACCATCATCTCTGACCTACAAGGACAAACATCATGGAGTTTTTCCAGAGTGGCAGTGTCCCCTCTCTTATGCATTCTTCTATGTCTGCTCTGGACCCACTTGGGCATACAACAGAGGAAGGGCATTCAGATGGTATATGATGTAAAACTTGTACTTCCTGGTTCTATCACTTCAGGCTGTACTGATTTAGAGGACTTGTTTCTCAATGGAGGGATGGCTTTGCTAGAGGAAACAATAATTTGACTGAGTTAGGAAGTGAGCCTGACACCTGGCATTTATGCCATAAAACCAATAGGCAAAGATAAGGGGTTATTTTACTGACTAATTTGATTCTGACTACCAAGGAGGAAAATAATTGCTTCCCTATGGTAGGACAGAGGGGACTATATCTGAAACTCAGAAATTGCAGGGGTGCCACTCAGTGTTTTCATGTCCAAATGTGAAACCTTCAACCAATAATACAGGTAACATTCAGGCCCTTCAGAAATGACTGTTGGTTTACCCTCAAATAAAGAATCCCAATTAACTTCTTGTGTGTGGAGTTGGCTTAATTTGTTGTTGATTCTCCAGTTCTTTAAGGTGTAGAGACAGCTGGTGTATTCTGGATTTTTCAATTTTTTTGAGGGAGGCTTGGAGAGCTATGTATTTCCCCCTTAGGACCGCCTTGGCTGTATCCCATAGGTTTTGGACTAAAGTGTCTTCATTCTCATTGGTTTCCATGAATTGTTTAAGTTCTTCTTTGATCTCCTGGTTGATCCAAGCATTCTTAAGCAAGATGGTCTTTAGC
>PISX010007194.1:0-91015 GCA_004024625.1 Mellivora capensis
CCTCTCCAACACACGTTGTTTCCTGTCTTGCTGATTTTGGCCATTCTAACTGGTGTGAGGTGGTATCTCAATGTGGTTTTAATTTGAATCTCCCTGATGGCTAGTGATGATGAACATTTTTTCATGTGTCTGATAGCCATTTGTATGTCTTCATTGGAGAAGTGTCTGTTCATATCTTCTGCCCATTTTTTGATGTGATCTACTTTTAACCTTCTTAAAGGAAGTGGGTTTCTTGTAGACAAACTATATGTGAGTGTTACTTTTTTTATTCAATCTGGCAATCTTTATATTTTAAATGGTATGTTTAGACCATTCACATTTAAAATTATGATTGATGTGGTTGGACTATAATCTATTGTCTAGTTAGTTCCTATTTGTTCCATTTGTTCCATGATTTTTTTTCTATATCAGCCTTACTTGTTTTTGTGGGGTTTTTTTTATTTTTATTATTTATTTGTCAGAGAGAGAGAGCGAGAGAGAGCGAGCACAGGCAGACAGAGCGGCAGGCAGAGGCAGAGGGAGAAGCAGGCTCCCTGCCGAGCAAGGAGCCCGATGCGGGACTCGATCCCAGGATGCTGGGATCATGACCTGAGCCGGAGGCAGACACCTAACCAACTGAGCCACCCTGGCATCCCTAGCCTTACTTATTTTTATTGAGCACTTTTGGAATATATTTTATCTCTTCTATTTACTTATTACATATAAATCTTTTAAAAAATACTTTAGCAGTTATACTAGGGTTTATATTATACATTTCTAAGTAAATGGAGTCTACAATCAAGTAATGTTATATTGTTTCACATGTAATACAAGGACACTATAATAATATATTCCCTATATCTCCCCTCCCATCCCTTATGTTGTTTTCATTATATATTTCAGTTTTACATAAGGTGCAAACATGCAACCCTTTATTCCCAATATTGCTTTAAGTAGCTAATTATCTTTTAGAGCAATTAAAATAAAGTTATTTCATCTTCATTGAGTTCCTTTTTTATATTCTTCTTTGTGAAGACCCACATTTCTGACATATATCATATTTCTCCTACTTGAAAAACTTCTGCTAACACATCTTATACACAAAGCCTGCTGTCTTCAGTTTTTGTTTGTCCAGGAATTTATTTCTTTGAAAAGGCATCTTCTCTAGGTACAAAATTCTGGTTGGCAATTTCTTTTGTTGTTGTTAACACTCTAAAATGTCCTCCCATTGTCTTCTTGCTTGTATACTTTATGACAAAAACTCTGCTTATATCCCTTTGTGGACAAAGTGCTCCTTTCCTGCTGTTCTACCCTCTGGCTGCCTTAGTAGTTTTCTTTTGTACTTTGTTTTTCAGCATTGTGACTGTGATATGCCCATTTGTGAGTATTTTGCCATGTGGCCTGCTTTGTGTTCTCTCAGCTTTTCAGATCTACAGTTTGTGTTTGTCACTAACATAAAAAAATTCCTGTCTTTACACCTCTAAATACTTCTTCTCTTTTCCTGCTGGGACTTTTATTACATGTGTATGAAACCATCTCCCCTACCCCCCACCCCATAACCCTGTTATTTTTATTTTTTCATTTTTTCTCTTTGATTTAAGTTTAGCTAATTTCTGTCCACTTATGTTCGACTTAACTCATAATTTTCCTAGTCTGTGTGGAAGTAACCAAAGAGCCAGTTGAAAACATTCTTCATCTCCTCTCAAACTACTCTGTTTTTGATTTCCAGAATTTCAATCTGATTTTTTCTTTAGTTTCAATCTGTGCTGACATTACCCACTTGATCTTTCATCTTGTCTATCTTTCCCATTAATCATTAATGTGACAATCACAGTTATTTTTAAATCCCTAACTTGCATTTCTAATTTTGTGTCATTTTTTAGTCTCCTTCTGAGAATTTCTTTTTTCTTTTCTGATTGTGTTTTTATTACCTTTTTAAAATCCACATAATAACTTATAAAAATTTAATATGTTATATGTGACAGATGATGAAGTTAAATGGTTTTTATGCACGAGCATGTCTTTATTTCTATTATTTTTAAAATCACCAAATACTAATCCTTTTAGTATTATGCCTAGTTCTATACTTCCATGTGCCATTCTTTTTATTCAGCCTAAAGGACTCCCTTTGGTGTCCTTTGCAGTGTAGTTCTGCTATTAATAACTTCTCCCAGTTTTGTTTGTTTGTTTGTTTGTTTTGTTTTTGTTTTTTTATTGTTTTGTTTTGTTTTTTGTCTGATAGTGACTTTTCTTCTTTTGGTTCTAAAAAATACTTTTTTTTTAATGTAAAATATATATACAGTTTTACCTCATTATTTATAGACTTTATATTTGCAAATTCACCTTCTTGCTAAAATGTATTCATAACTCAAAATCAGTATTCATAGTGCTTTCATAGTTGTTCACGGACATGTGTTGGATGGCAAAAAATTGAGTCACCAATGCACATACTCCCAGCTGAGGTTGTACAAGACAATGGTCTGTTTTCTTGTTCTAGTTCATATACTGTAAACAAGTGTTCTTTTTCTTGTCTGTTTAGTACCATGGTGTCTTTTTTTTTCTTTTTTGCACTTTTGTCAAAATTGTCAGTGATTTCATTGTTTAAAATGGCCCTGAAGTATGACGCTGAAGAGCCGTCTAGTGTTTCCCAGTATAAGAAGGCTGTGATGTGTCTTATGGGGAAAATACAAAATAGGACTCATGTCTGGAAGAGAAGCTTCTTCCAGAGTCACAGTTGTAGTTACAGTGCTGTTGATCATGAGTTCAATGTAATAAATTTATAATGTGCATTAAATAAGGTATATTTAAACATAAATATACATAAAACAAAGTTTTGTGTTGGTCATTTGACAAAAATATTAACACCATGAGTTTGGAAGAAACTGTGTTTTCCCTATGAGAAGTGGTCCTGTATTTACAAGTACAGTGTTCATTGTAATTTTCTAACTACCATGAGTAATGAGAATCAACTGCATATATACAGTATGTGTGTGTATATGTGTGTGTTCCAAGCTCGTTTGTTATTCTGAATGGTTGTGCTGATTTACTTTTCTCTGCTTCATTATCATCAGAAACAAGAGTTCTCTGTTTAATTTATTTCTGGTTTTTAGTTGTTTTGAAATGAAATAAGACAGCATAGTATAAGTGGTAATAAGGGAAAGTAACCAGCATTTGTTAGTTACTAAATATTAATTAACAATATTAGCTATTTAATTTTTAAAGTATTTCTGTTGTTTAGACAGTCTTATTTATGAATGAGTAAGAGGAGACTCAAGGAGATTAAGTAACTTGCTAATGGCCTGGACTTGAACTGAAGTCTGTTGGCTTCACTGCCAACACTCTTACTATGATTGTCACTTCACTCATTGATTCCATTTTCTCATCTAAAAAAATAATTGCTAATAATCCTACATGCACAGGAATGTCATGAGTATGAATTAGAGGATGTCAGTGTCAGAGACACACAATAATTGCAAAACAGTGCTTGTCACAGCAGATCTGTCATAGCGCCTCTCTAAAATACACTTAGCCTAGGAAAATGGCATGAGATTTCAGAAAAAGTATCTACAGTGTTTGTTAATGAAGATCCAGTGGTAGCTAGAAAATCAGTGTATGACACACTTTTTCATTATGATGTGTTGTGATGGTTCTATTTGCAATATTTCACAGAGGACAATTATTTTAGTGCTTTTAAGATGTTGGAAAGGCCCTTTGGGAGTGTTAATGCTTAAGTTTCTTCATTAGTTAGAAAGATGAAAATCTGCTACTGGGCACTAAACATATTTTAACAAATCACTCAGGAGGATAAGGTCACTTCTCCACTTTTATTCCTCTAATACTTGGGTGTTTTCATGTGATGACTTAGAGGAAAATGTCTACTTCACTCTTCAAAACTCAAGACTTGCTCTTATGAGTTAGTCCAGCAGTGGTTTAGAACAATATTTAAAAACCCTATCATTTATCCACAGTCCAAATATCAGTGAATCATTGTATGTGCTTCTGCGATGCCTTGACCTGGCAAAAAAGCTAGTCATATATTAAACTAATGACCTTCCCTTTAACAAGAGCCTCCTGAATTTTCTCTTGTAGCTAGAATCACTAACCACCCAAGTCACCCAAGCCAGAATCATGGGAG
Source organism: Mellivora capensis (assembly GCA_004024625.1). Taxonomy (NCBI): domain Eukaryota; kingdom Metazoa; phylum Chordata; class Mammalia; order Carnivora; family Mustelidae; genus Mellivora; species Mellivora capensis. The sequence goes on from PISX010007194.1 coordinate 4,115, forward strand.
TGATTTTTAATTCCTCTTTTGCCTCACTTACACAACTAAACAACAAATCTGTATATTTTATTTTCTCAGCTTTCTCATGTGCAATTAACTCCACTAAGCCCATATTAAGGATGGTTGCAGATAGCAGAGCCATGGTCCCTTCCTTGGATTAAGAGTCCCTTGGATAAGAGTCCCTTCGTGAACCTTTAAACCCGACCGCCACAAAGCTATTGAGTGATCCTTCTGAAGCACAAATGCTCATGCTAGGACATTTTATTGCCCACAGGTGATTACCTGGCACATTGTACTTCACAGTAAAGGTGTGTTCAACAGTGTAGTTACCTGGGCAATGCAAATGGGCTGCATTCCAGCCTTGCTGACTTTCACAGCTTCATCCCATGATCAGAGTCCATGTCTATTCCTGAACTTAAGAGGAAAAAAAAACAAAACAAAGAAAAAAAACAAACTCAGGAATGGAGATCTAGATTTAATTGCTGTCACTTTATAGGTGGAAGTTAAGAGGATGGTAGTGTGTATGATTGATTGAGAAGCTAGAAATACTTCTATAAAAAGGAGACATCCTTCACCAGACATCGCATTGTTTCCTACTTGATATGGGGATATTATAAGCTTGTAATTTTATAATGTTTTATAATTCACAGAGAAATAACCTATATACTCAATCATCTGAACTTTTTATAACTCTGTAAGGTAGGGTTTATATTATATTTAATGCAAGGTAGGCCCAGAAAGGTTTTGTAACATTTTTAGAATATAGTAGATAGGAATTGTTAGACCCATACTTGATTTCTAGGCTTAGGGAATCATTCTGATAGACTACTTTGCCTTTTTTCCATGAAAGCTAACAGTGTTGATTCGCACCAGCTGACCACACGTGGAGACCCTACTATGTGCCTGGCATTGTGCTTCTGTGTGTACTACAAAGATGAACATAGCCCTGCTCTTCTAGAATTTCAATGAAGACAGAATATAAATCACTAAATACAAATAATGCCCCCAATACCATTAAAGAGTTACAAACAAAAGAATTGCTGAGCCCTGAGAAGTATCCATGGTGACAAAGGAGGCAGCAGCATAGAGGAAAGCAAAGCAGTGTCTCCCCACCCCATGAACTAGCAGACACAATTTCCTTCGCTTCCATATTCATCATTCACAGAAAAACACAGTCTGAGCGAGCATATGAATCTGGTCCTATTCTAGGTGCTGGCAAAAGGGCAATAACTCAATAGCACTTTTGCTTTCATGGATATATAGATTCTAGTGGGATGGGAAGAAAGAGAAAAAAAAACAAAATATCAGATGGTAATAAGTGACAAAAGAAAAATAAGGTGTGGAAATTAGGCATGAAAGGTGGAAGAAGCACTTGGAATTTTAAGTGGAGGAGTCACAAAAGATTTAATGGAAAATATGGCTTTTTAGCAAATAATTTATATTAGTTTCCTGTTGCTGCTATAACAAGTTACCACAAACTTTTCAGCCTAAAAAGTAGCAATTTATGTTCCTACAGTTCTAAAAACCAGAAGTCCAAAACCAGTTCCACTGGGCTAAAGCTTGAAATTCTCAACTATTGAAAATGGTATTGTATTTTTGATTTAAAATTCCACTTGTTCATTGCTAGTATATAGGAAGACAGTTGGCTTTTTATTACTTTATATCCTATAACCTTGCTATAGTCACTTATTATATCCAGGATTTTTTTGTCAATTTTTTTTCATATTTTCTACATAGATTGTCATGTTTTCTATTAACAAAAACAGTTTTATTTCTTCCTTTCCAAACTATACATCTCTCGTTTCTTTTACTTACTTTACTTTGCTAGTTAGAACTTCCAGTATGATGTTGAAAAGGAGTGGTGATGGGGACATTTTTACCTTGTACTTGATGTTGGTTGAAAATCTTTGAGTCTCTTACAGTTAAGAATGATACTGTCTGTGGGTTTTTGCCTGTAGTCTTTATCAAGTTAAGAAAGTCTCCCCTTTTCCCCAGTTTAATGAAGATTTTCATCATGAGTGAGTATTGGATTTTATTTTCTCTGCATGTATTTATATGATCATATTAGTTTTCTTTTTTTTAAATCTGTTAATGTGACTGATTACATTATTAGATTTTCAAGTATTAAACTGGTTTTGCAAATCTGAGATAATCCCACTTGGTCATGATACAATATATAGAGATATGTAGATATATAGAGAGAGATAGAGAGAGAGATATAGCTATATATATAATCAATCACATTGTTGGATTCAGTTTCCTAATAACTTTTGTTGTTGTTGTTTGTTTGTTTGTCTTTTGGAATTTTATTTTTTCTTCGGTGTTTCAGGATTCATTGTTTATGCACCACACCCAGTGCTCCATGCAATATGTGCCCTCCTTAATAACCACCACCAGGCTCCTAACATCTCACTTAGAATTTTTGCATCTATGTTCATCGAGGATATTGTATTGTAGTTTTCTTTCTCATAAAGTTTTTGGTTTTGGTATTAGTGTAATATTGTCCTCATAGATGTGTAAAAAGTATTTCCTCTTCTTCTAGCCCCTAAAAGAGATTGCAGAGAATTTTGCAGAGAATTGGTATAGTTTCTTCTTTAAGTATTTCGTAGAATTTACTAGTGAATCCATCTGGGCATGGTTCTCTTTTTTAAAAAAGTTATTATTTACTGATTTGACTTCCTTAATATATCTAATAGGTCTATTTAGATGCTTTATTTCTTCTTGTATGGGTTTTGGCAAATTGTGTCTTTCTGGGAATAGGTTCATTTTATTTAGGTAATCAGATCTGTGGGCATAGAGTTGTTCATACTATTCCTTTATTATCCTTTCAATGTCTGTAGAGTCTTTACAAACTTATATTTTAAAACAATATTCTGGATGATGTCATGAGAATAAAATAAAGAGTGACAAGTTTGGAGACCAGGCAGACAGCTAGAAGATGATTTTCATAATCCAACTGAAAAACGATGGTTGTTCAGGTCAGTATGCTAATATTGGTGATGGTAGGAGATGGGGATCAGTCACTAATGACTAAGGTTTTTAGTTAAAAAAAATCTGTTAGAATATGGAGAACACTGTGGGAGGAAAGTGTTTTGACACAGGGCAGATCAAGAGTTCAGTTTTTGGCATGCTAAATTTGAAAATCATATTTATATTTCAAACAAAAATGTTGAAAAGGTAGCTGGATCTATAAATCTGGAGTTTAGTACAGACATCCAAGTTGGACAAAGGAATTTAGTTTGTATTCAGAACTATAAGATTAGATAAATCATTAAGTTTTGGTAGAGAAGAGATTACGGTAGCAAGCAAACCCTGGAAAGGTTAAGGAAGATGAGGAGGAGCTGGTTAATAGCTGAAGATGATTAATGAGGTAAGAATAATGCCAGGTTAATTTGGTGTCAGAAAGCCAAGTACAGAAGGAGTTAAGTGAGGTGAAGATTGAACATTAGATTCCAATAATGTCAAATATTATTTATAATATTAAATTGTCAAATATTAAAAAACTGAAATTCCAATTACTTAATATATATTAAGTATAATATAATATTGTGGCTTCTAAAGATAAAAATAGATGTATAGGTAGGGTGATGTTATTTCTATAAAAATATTTACAAATGGGCAAGGCATCAGTTGAGGGAATAATTTGACAAAAGCTGAATTGGAGTTGGTTCAAGGATAATGGGAGGTATAGAATCAGAAGTTAACCATCTACCCATCTTCTTTCTGAAAGAAAGAAATGGAGTGCAAACTGAGGGAATGGGATCTAGTGAGGGTTTTGTTGGTTACTTTTAACTTGAGAGAAATAATGTTTGAACACTGATAGGAAACTTCCAGCAAGCCTGGGGAAAATGACTATGCAAGAGAGGAAAGCCAAAGTGATGATCGTGAGTAAGTGAGAGCAGATGGAGCCTGGCATGGAATGAGAACATCGGACCTCAGCTGGGGACCCAGAGAGTTCAGTGAGCAAGAGGAGAGGAGGAAGGACAGATGGGCAATAATGGGTCAATGTAGTGAGAAGTTATAGAAGTCCTCTTCCTATGTCTTCAATTATTTTTTTTTTTTTAAAAAAGGAAGTAAATGCATGAGCTAAGAGAGAGGATGAGTGGTGATGCTGACGTTCTGAAGAGAAGGTATGGGATATTGACCTGACAGAATAGGAGAGTGAATGAACTAAAGAAATACACTTGAATAACAATCCTAATTAAGGATCCCATAGGTCACTGCTCCTTGACGTAGAGGGGCCCCAGTTCCCAGAGCTGCTGGCTGGTCCCAGGCTGCTCATCTTCACATGTGCAGGCTCATGAGGGCAGCTCCATGTAAGGGGTTGGGGGTAGCCAAGCAAGCACAGTATAAGCTCCCACCCAAGGTCATTGCACATTTTCTTCCACCTCATCTTTAATAAAGTATAGAAATCCTCAACTTCTCCTATTTGTCACAATCTGTGGATAGTTTAAGGCAGAAAATATGTCATAACCATTCAAATATGGAGAAGTTGGTTCTAGCATACCCTGGCATATTGTCACAAAACCTTTTCATCTTTAGGACTCTGTTGTAGGAAGCCTGTGCATGGACAGGATGAGCTGTGCCAGGCGTGACGGACAAGATACGGGAGGAAGGACTCTGAAGAGCCAGCAGGGTGGAGAGGTGGATTCATTTTCTGGATTTTTATAATCTATTGATTTAAAATTATGGAAGGTGCTATATAAGTGACTTACCAAAAAGTGAAAAGCCATATGCACTGTGATGGGCCAAGAGACCATGTAATGTTTTACGAAAACAAGCTCACCAGTACATAAAAAGCGTATCTTAAAACAAGGGGAGAGAGACAGGAATTGTTGCTATACCTGAAGTCAGTAGGAGAGTCAACATGTCCTTCTGGTTACCCAAACCTACATCTTCAGTGACAGTTACGCCTAAAACAGTAAGACACTGATTCATACCTTGCTATTGTAGCACCTTACATAATGATCATCTCAACATTTACATTGTATAATGTGTCCTAATTATCAACAGTGTTTTTTTTTTCCCCTGACATCTACTTTCTTTAACTAGATGCATTATGAGGCATCATTTTTTCCACTTTTGTGGAAACAGAATAATTTATGGTAAAACTCTCTAATTTTACAATGTGAGTCTGAAAAAAGAAGATATTCAATGTAAAACTTAGAGACATACAACTTTTTTAGGCTCCAGTCAGTCCCGCTGAGAAAAGCAGACAGGTATTAGATACTTCTGTGGCTCAATACAAGCAACAAATTACACATCTGTGAGTCCTCCCTGTTGACAGCTTGATTCTAAGATTTCTTGCATCCTTACTCCAGAAACCATCTTTTTTAAGAGTGTAAGTATCCGAGTTAGATTTTAAAACATAGGTAGAATTTAAGAGTATAGGACTCCCCCATTTACAACGAATACTGATCAAACCAGATATAAGTGAGAAGCAGATAAAAGGTGAAATTACAAAATTACCAACAAACTTTTCAATATAACAAGAAAAAAGGAACTATTTCTAATTTTTAACATGTGCAATTTGGTCATATCTCTTTGTATTAGAGTTGATAAGTTTAGGCACCTGCATCTCCACATCTGGGTAAGTTCTAATTTAAACTCCAGTGAAAATATTGGTTCTCTGGTTAAAGCACTCATGTAAAATTGGATGGTTTTTACAAAGTGACTTGTTGCTGGAATCAAGCAGCAACATACCAGTTGGTCACACAAATAACTCCGTATTGCCCCTTATAGACTATGTGCATGTCAATTACCGATGCCGCTGTTTTCATATACATTCAATGAGCTTCAGCACTAATTTCCCTGATTTATAAACTGTGACAATTTTATAGCCTGCTTTAAATACTCTATACTCATTGGGAAAAGCAGCCTGTATTTAGGATTGTGTGGCATGTACCAGCTTCTCCGTAAATATTCCACAGCCATATGCATCTGTGTGGCATCCTAAACCTGCCAATGATTCATACATGGAACTAACTCAGATTAATGTTGGCAGAGGAGAGAGAGAGAAAGGTTGCTGTAAATAGTAAATAAATAAGGCAGTTTCAAATTGGAAATACTTCTTATTGAAAAGCTGAAGTGCCCAATTCTTTCAGTTTCTAGGTACCTGTACAGGAGAGTGGAAACATTCTTCAGCCGTGGTTTAAGTTTTGTTTTGCTTGTTTTGTTTTTCTTTGTTCATGAACTGCCTATTATTAATTAACACAGTGGAAAGGTGTTGTTGAGAGACACAAAACTCTTCACTGATCACCCTGAGTGACCTCATCCTTACCAGTGCCTCCCTCCTCCGGTGCCTTAGTGTGTGATCCTCATGAGCCAGGTGAGGCTGGGCCCGGGCCTTCGCCTTCTACCTGCTGATATGACTGCGGACGGCCTGGTAATGGAAAGTCACAGGGGCAGCGGGGGTGAGCCATCAGTCATACATCCACGTCTTTGGCCAGGGAGGACTTCTTTCTTCTTATGACTGATTTATAACTCAGGAAGACATTCTCCGGGGTAATGGCATTTACTAGAATTTTCACAGCTCCCACAGAAACCAGGGATCTTGTCATAAAACTCAGGAGCAAAGGAGAATGTCTGAACAAAGGTGCCATGGGAAAACTGTGCTCTCCTAGTGCTTAGGCATGCAGAAAGCATTTTCTTAAGGAGCTCTGGTATAAATTTAAAATACGACATGTCTGGCAATTTCAATTTTTAACAACCAAGTCCTCAAAGAGAAGCAGGGCTAGACTCAAGAAGGAGAAAGGAAGGTAAATTTTGGATGCAAATGAAGGCCAGCTGCAGCAGTGGGGGGAGGGAAGGCATTAGGGTAAACGTGCCTGGAGAAGAATTTGTGGTAGGTCATTTGGGGTTGTTCTCTGATCTGCAAGAGCTCTCCCCAGCAGTACCTGGAGTGATGTAGATGCCGTCCGAGGGCTGGGGAAGGTGCTAGCTAGTGTTCTCTTTTTGGAACTCATGTGCTTAACCCTAGGTTTATCGTCACCACAAAATCCGCAGATGTCAGTTCAGGACAACGGAGTAGTTGGACTCAGAGCTGGTGGGTCTGAGTAAGCACCCATGGGGCGGTCCGCGGCAGGGGTAGGGAGGTGGAAAGTGAAGCCAAATGGCAGGCTCCTTATCACCTCAGTTGGGTCTTACATGAAGACCGGGCGGGAGCCTGGTTCACACCTGCCCCTGCTACATTGCCCTTTTGCATCCCTGGACAGCGGGAGCTGTCAGGTACAATTCAGAAAAACAAGAAGCATCCTGCTTACTCCCAACAAGTCAAGCCAGGAGGAGCCTCGGGAAATTGATTTTGCTGTACTCTGAGGCTCAGAGCAGTGAAACAACAACACAGGGCACTACTTAGTAATCTTCAAGGTGAGGCCAGTGTATTCTGAACAAAGATGCCTCTAACGAAGAGAGTGCATTTCTTTCCAACCTCCTGTAGAAACACGTTGATCAGGAAAGATAGTAGTAAGCTTGTGCTGCTGTGGAAGGACTAGGCTGTAAAGAAAATATGCAAAGAAATGCTCTGTATAAACAGAGACCAAAGCCTATGAGATCATAATGTGTAAAAATTATTATAAATGGTTAGACAATCGAACGACTATCTCACATCATTTAGGTGAAATCAGAACATTTTAAGTTGTTAAAAGTCTTCTACTTCTAGCTGGAGAGACGTGTCAGCAGGGCATGCCGTGGCAATGTGTGTGCATTAAGAAGAAGGCAGAGCATTTCCTGCGAGGTGAGCTGTGCCTCCCCACTGCACATCAGGGCCTCCCGACCGCCGTCCACAGCAATCGCCCAGCTGCGCCCTCGGCCTTGATCGGTGCAGGGACCTGAGAGGCATTCAGGAGGTGGAATCAGTAGGACTTGGTGACTGACTGGATGCAGAGGGTGGAGGAAGGAGCACAGTTAGGGGTGATCCCACTTGCATTCTAGCGTGAGCGATACTGTGGCTAGCGGCGCTGCCCGCTGGTGGACCAAGCTCAGAAACTAGACAGGTGCATGTGTGTGTGGGGGGGGACCCCTGGTCATGAAGATAATTGTGATTTTTCAACATCTTGAGTTTAAAGTGCTTCTGAGATATGAGAATGGATGTGATTGGAAAGGATGCATATAGGACTTCTTATTTGATCATGAAAAGGATAAAATAGAGCAGAGCAAAGAATGCAACATGGAAAAGAAGGGGTCTTTTTCCTAACAACAATCCTGTTCCACATGACTAATCTGGCCCAGATACCCTCCCCCACCCCAGGGAATTATATCCTTTGCTTATGATTGTCTGGTGGAGGAGTCCTTGGTGAACCCTTCCCTCAACATTCTTTCCTGTGGAAAGCAGCCTTCTGCAATATTTTATGCCAGGCAACACATATCCCTTTAGGTGTGTGACTATGGGTACCTCCAAAGCTTTCCCACCTTCTCATTGTCCATAAGTATAAAATGGGTATAATAACAGTAATGGCATCATAGAGTTGTGATCAGTATATTGAGATATTATTTGCAAAGGCTTTCGTGTATTGCCTGAACCTAATGAGTATCACAGTTGTGTTTTTGAAATGAAATAAGGAACAGCTCCAGCTGACTCTTAGTGAGTAATGATATGGACGGAGAGGATTGGTTTAGTAACTTGTCCAAGATCGCAGAGAACAGGCAGTTAACTGACCACACTGTTCAAGACAGCATGGACCATGAGAGACTATGGACTCTGAAAAACAACCTAAGGGTTTTTTTTTTTTTTTTAAGATTTTATTTATTTATTTGACAGACAGAGATCACAAGTAGGCAGAGAGGCAGGCAGAGAGAGAGGAGGAAGCAGGCTCCCCATGGAGCAGAGAGCCAGATGAGGGGCTCGATCCCAGGACCCTGGGATCATGACCCGAGCCGAAGGAAGAGGCTTTAATGCACTGAGCCACCCAGGTGCCCCCAACCTGAGGGTTTTGAAGGGGCAGGGGGTGGGAGGTTGGGGGAGCCAGGTGGTGGGTATTAAGGAAGGCACGTATTGCATGGAGTACTGGGTGTGGTGCAAAAACAATGAATTCTGTTATGCTGAAAAGAAATTTAAAAAACACATTAAAAAATAAATAAAAGATAGTAAATATAAAAAAAAAGACAGCATGGAGTACCTCTTGGTGGTGTTTCTACAGTGAAAATGCTATCAAAATTCATTTACCGTTTTGGCAGAGAAGTGTTTTCAGAACTTCTAATTTCAGCGTGAATAATAAAATAGATTCCTGGATATGGGTTAATAAGATCCATTAGTGCAAGGATGCTTTATTTTATTTAAATGCATAGAGTAGCTACAATATACATTCTATATTAAGAATCCAGTAGAGCGCCTGGGTGGTTCAGTTGGTTAATCGTCTGCCTTCAGCTCAGGTCATAATCCTGGGGTCCCTTGAACGAGTCCCAGTCTGGCTTCCCCTGCTCTGCAGGGAGCCTGCTTCTCCTTCTCCCTCTACCTGTCCCTCCCCCTTGTGCTTGCGCTTGTGCTCTCTCTCTCTCTCTTTTTGTCAAATAACTAAAATCTTAAAAAAAAAAAAAAAGAACCCAATAAGTATCACAGATACACTATTACCAATAGCAGTACCTGAGAGGTCAGCTAGAACATAAACACAGTAGTGATCACTTACTTATTCCTGGAATTAGGCTGGAGATGTGCAAACATTTTCAGCTAGGAAAAAAAGCCTTCTAGTATTTTGGGGAGTATTAAGTTACAGAAGTTATCGTACTTCTCAGAATAAGCATCTAATAGGCAAAAAGCTTCCTGTAAAAACCATCAATGAAATTCAAAACAAAACAAAACAAAATGACATTATTTTGAAAAACCTGGATAGCACACTAACAATGTTACAAGTCAGGTGTAGTTACCTGCAGAAAAGCAGCACCTTTCTCTATGTTTTCATATTACACTCTTCACTTTATATTCATCTCATCTTAAAATTTCAGGCATGTCCTTTAACCATCTTTGTGTAGCACATATAAAATGTTCCTTATTTTCCAGAAAACAGAATTAGCCTTTCTCTGCAAATAATTCATAACCTATGAAAACTCTCCCAATTTCATTATATATTCCTCAAATACATTTTTTTAAGATTTTTATTTATTTATTTGACAGACAGAGATCACAAGTAGGCAGAGAGTCAGGCAGAGAGAGAGGGAACCAGGCTCCCTGCTGAGCAGAGAGCCCAATGCGGGGCTCGATCCCAGGACGCTGAGATTGTGACCTGAGCCGAAGGCAGAGGCTTTAACTCACTGAGCCACCCAGGCGCCCTCTCAAATACATTTTTAAAGTGACTTTTCCACTCTATCATATGGATAAAATTATTTGAACACTTACATTATTGGAATGTTTTGTTTCCATTTTATAGAAATTTTGAATAAAATTGTGATTAACTTATGTGTAGCAAAATATTTTCACAGATCTCTCATGTTTCCTTAGGATAACTATGTAGATATGACATTCTTCTGTCAGGAATTTTAAAGCTTTTGGTATATATTAATTTTAATAATAAAATTAATAAAATAATAAGATAAATAATATATACTTATACTACCCATCATCTGTCCCTGGAACTCTAAAAATATGTATTTTCTATATGCCTTGCATATGTTTATATTGTTAGTAAAGACATTTTAGTAAATGGTAAAGGGGAATTTAATTCTCTCCTTTTTATAATTATCAATCTGGTTAAGTATCTTCACATATTTTCAACCCCATGTAACATTCCTTTTGCATTTTATTTATATTCTATTTTTTATATTAAAATTATATATATACCCAGATATATATTGTGTATTACAATAGGTTTTGACAATTTACATTTGCTTTTTATCTCTACTCTTTCTAAATGTGTAGAACTTTAATTTTCATGTAATCTTTCACTTCCCCTTTATCAGTTTTTCAATGTGTTTATGCTACAAAATGCATCCCCCCTCTTTCATATTTTCACCCTTTACTTTTAACTCTTTAAACCAGGTTCTTCTTTTTTATGTAAAATGTGTAGTCAGGATCTTATTTTATCCATCATGAAACAACCAAGCAACTGTCCTAGAAATACTCATTAAATCATATACCTCTTCCCTAGTCTTTTGAAAGATAACAGTGCAAGTTATGATTTTTTAGAATCCTTTCCTCCAATAGTGAACAAAAGGAACAAAAAATAAAAATAAAAATAAAAGTAGTGAACTCCACCATGAACAATGATGTTTCTTCAATGGCACGATCTGTGAATGGTCATCTGTTGTTTCTCTGTTGAATTTTTACCTTAAAACAAAACAAAACAAACAAACAAACAAAACCTGTCTATTCCGTTTACTGCTCTGTTCTCCATCACTTACTCGCCACCCTCCCTTACCATGCTCTTTCTCTGGACCAACTTCAGTTGCCTTCACTGCTCTCTCTTCTTGCCATTTTCAACCACATTAAATTTTTGTCAATTTATAGCTTCTGCCACTGTGTTCTTTGGAAACCATTATTCCTCCCCAAGTCAAGATGTTCCCACATCAAAGTTTGAAAATACAAATTTGTCCAATAATGTATGACCGTTATATAATTAAAAAAATATTTCTGCCAAGTCCCATTTGGGTCAGCTTTGATGATCTTTGGTGTTATGAACTCCTTTGCCAAAACACAGTACCAGTTTAGCCAGTCTTTTTGAAGGGTGAAGTCATCCTCTCTAATCCTTTCCAGATGGCAATGACCTTGTTGAAGACACACTTGTTTTGTCATGTTGACCCTCTTCTCCTTCCTTCTCTCTTCCTCTCTCTTCAACTCTCCTTGCCTTCCTTCTCCCAGTAGAGCTAGCTTCTATTACTGGCTCAGGGAACAGCTAATACAGAAGAGTAAAAAAAACACAGAATTGAGTTTTGAAATTTTCATCAGGCAGATAGACTGACAAATATTCTTCTTAGAATTTAAGTAGGGGCGCCTGGGTGACTCAGTGGGTTAAAGCCTCTGTCTTCAGCTCAGGTCATGATCTCAGGGTCCTGGGATCGAGCCCCGCATCGGGCTCTCTGCTCAGCAGGAAATCTGCTTCTCTCTCTCCCTCTGCCTGCCTCTCTGCCTACTTGTGATCTCTGTCTGTCAAATAAATAAATAAAATCTTAAAAAAAAGAATTTAAGTAAAGTTTACAATGTAACTCAGATAACAATAAAATGTTTAGCATTCCATTTTTTTATATTTCTCACTGAAAGTGCATAAATATTGTTAATAGTTATATTATAAAAGACTATTGTAAGATGAAAAATCTTTGAACTTTAAAGTACATCATCTTGATTCAGTCATTGCTGAATTAATGTAAATTAACATATTATGTAATTAATTTGGATACACTTTCTTTATGTAAAATACGTGCAGTACATTATCAAATGTGGATGATGTTAATATCAGCTTATTAGTTATACAAGTTTTCAGGGTAATCATGTTACATAACTGGCAGTAAGTTTCTACAATTTTGGTCACTTGTTTCTATATCAAGGTACCTGAGTGTTACCATAAACATTTGAGTAACACTGCTATAAAATAATATATTCCTTTTTGGGACATGTTGGAGGAAAGAACAGGAAAGAATCAAATAGTGTTAGAGAAAACAGACTAATATGCACAGGTGAAAATCACATATAGATTGAAGTGGAAAAATGTCAATCTGAATGTATTTTAAGAAAAAAAGAGACATAACAACAGATGATGAAAATTCATTGATGTTTACTGTGAACCTTGTAGCTTAAAACAACGGACATTTATTTTCCCACAGTTCTGGAGATCAGCTTTGGGAATCTGCTTCACCGAGTGAAAATTGGGGTATCTGCAGGGCAGTCATCCCTCCTGCAGAAGCTCTAGATCTACCTCTTCCAGATTCCCATGGTTGCAGGTATCCCTTGACTTGTGGTCACAGTCCTCTCATCTTGACCTCCATCTCCAGAATGTTCTTCACCTCTTTCAAGAGTCTGTCTCCTGTGCCTTCACCTGTCACTTATAAGACACTGGAATATTTTCCATCCATACAAAGAAGGAAATCCTGCCACTTGTGATAGCATGGGTGAACCTAGAGGACATTATGCTGAGTAAAATAAGCCAGATTTAGAATGACAAATATTGCACGATCACACCTATATGTGGAATCTAAAAACAAGACCAAAAAAAAAAAAAAAAACCCTCAGAACCAGAGAGTAGAATGGTGCCTTTCTAGGGACTCTGGGGTGAGAGAGATGGGGGAGATGTTGGTCAGACATTTGGTTATAAGTTCTGGGGATCTTATGTACACTATAGTGACTACAGTTAATAATACTGTATTGTGTATTTGAAAATTGCCAAGATAATAGATAAGAATGTTCTCATCACACTTCACAAAACAGAACTACATGAACTGATGGATGTGTTAATCAACTGGATTGTGGCAGTCATTTCACAATGTACACATATTAAATCATCATATTGTATGCCTTAAAAAACAGACATTGCAGGGTGCCTGGGTGGCTCAATGGGTTAAAGCCTCTGCCTTCAGCTCAGGTCATGATCCCAGGGTCCTGAAATAGAGCCCTGCATCAGGTTCTCTGCTCAGCAGGGAGCCTGCTTCCCTTCCTCCCTCTCTGCCTGCCTCTCTGCCTACTTGTGATCTCTGTCTGTCAAATAAATAAATAAAATCTTAAAAAAAAAAAACAAAAAAAACATAAAACCCATTAAAAACAAAACAAAACAAAAATAGACATTGCATTGTACAACCTAAATATAGACAAGTTTCATTTGTTAATCAGACTTCAATAAACCTGGGGGGAAAGCACACTTATGATTGCATTTAGCCCTCCCATAATATAAAATAATCTCATCACAAAATTCTTAATTTAATCACGTTTGAAAAATTTTACCATATTAGGAAACAATCACAGTTGCAGGAAATAAGACCTGATACCTTTCAGTGGCACCTGCAGTCCACTACAACTCATGATTCTTTTTTTTGTTTTTTCGACTTTCTTATGAATTTATTTTTTCACTCCAACTCCCTGATGTTTAGATTATTCATAAAGATTAATAAAATAATTATATCTTTAATGCATTAAATATGTATTATATATGGTTATATCATATATTGTATATGTATAGCAATATTAGTATATATTAAATATATATTTAATTTAAAATAATGATAAAACTATATATATTTACCATTCCTTTATATATTTTCTGTCTGCCAACTTATCAAATCTTTTAATATAAAATATAGTACTTAAAACTGTATATTATAAGTTCTTGAATGGAAAGATAGATTTATAATTCAGAGAAGAAAAACAGGAAATTCTCAAGTACATATAGAAATTTTGTGACACGGTAAGAAAGAAATTCCAAATAAGTATGGAAGTAATGGATATTTGATAAGTGATGTTGTGATAATTGGCAAGCTATTTGGAGACAATATAGAGCTCCAACTAGATCTTTTTATTTTTTAAGATATTTAGTTATTTATTTGAGAGCCAGAGAGAGAGAGCATGAGCCAGGAGCAGGGCAGAAGGACAAGCAGACCCCTAGATGGGTGCGGAACCCAATGCAGGGCTCTATTTCAGGACCTGAGATCATGACCTAAACCGAAGTCAGACACCTAAGTGACTGAGCCACTCAAACTTTCCCTCCCCCCTCATTTTTTTTAAAGAGAGACAGGGAATGGGCAGAGGGAGAGAGTGAGAGAGGGAATTTTAAGAAGGTTCCATGCTCATCACAGAGCCCAATATGGGGCTCAGTCTCACAACCCTGAATCATGAGGTGAGCCTTAGTCAAGAGGTTGATGCTTAATTGACTGAGCCACCCAGGCCCCTCTAGAACTAGATTTATTTATTTTTTTAAATTTTTTTTTCCAAGTGTAATTCCTGATAGGTTAAGGATTTAAATGGAAAACCATAAAGAAAGAAACCAGAGATGAAGAACCAGAAAGAAGCCAGAATGAAGAAAGAAAATAATTGGGGTATATATTGAAGTAATAACATGTTTAAATATATTTGAATACATTTGGTTACATATTCATTTATACAGATGACCCTTGAATAGCACAGGTTTGAACTATGTGGCAACAATTATATGCAGATTTTTTCAATAAATACAGTACAGTTCTGTAAATGTATTTTCCTGCCTTATGATCCTATTAATAATGTATCCTTTTTTCTAACTTATTTTATGATAAGAATACAGTACATTATAATATGGAGTACACAAAATATGTGTCAATCAAATGTTAGTTGTTGGTAAGACTTCTGGCCCACAAGGGACTATTGGTAGTAACTGAGGGTTGGGGAAGTCCAAAGTGAAGATTTTCAGCTGTGCAGGTGTTGGCATCCCTAACCTGCACATTGTTCAAGGGTCAACTGTACTCCACTGGTAATTCAAAAATTATAAATCAAAACAATAACAAAAAAGTAAATTTGTTTGATTATGAGATGCTCAAGATAGAACACACAGACACTACACGAGCTGATGACTTTCTCTGTTAAGATACCCCAAGTATCAAATGAGAGTTACCCAGGGGTGGCTTAAACAATAATATTTATCATTTCAAACAAAATGAAGTCCTGAGAACAGTAACTTCAGAGTCGTGACAAGAGCTCCGTTACAATTTCAATGACTCAGCCTCCTTACCTATATCTGCAATGTCATCCTTGACTTGTTAGATTCTTGCTTGTGCTTGTTCTTTGAGTTCTTTGAGTTTACATTGTATTTTACATTGTAAATTACATTTTACATTGTAATTTACATTGTATTACATTGTATTTACATTGTAAATTGTACAATTTACATTGTAAATTACATTACATTTACATTCTTTTGTTTACATTGATGTAAACAAAATATCCAGCCACATAATATATATATATATATATATTTTTAAACTGGGGAAAACTTTTCATAGGGGCTCCCAGAAGATGCTCTTAAAAGTTTGATCCGGATTACGTTCTTATGCAGATGTCCTCAAGTCTAGTTTAAAGCATATTCAGCCTCATAGTGGGAGCCAAAGCCTTCCAAGGAGGGAAAGTGTCCTGAGAATCCCCCACATGTTGATGTGGAGCATGTGGACATCATAGGTTAGGAGCGCCTTCAATGTCGAGGCACGATCTGTTAATCAGGAGATGTTTCTGGAGTTTAGCTCTCCCAAACTGAAAAAAATGATGCACAACATCTTAGCACCTATGGTATAATAAATAATACAAAACCTTAGGTATGGAAAAGAATAAAGAAATACATAAGCACTTATTTTAAAAAACATTTTTCCATTATAGATTATATAAAGAATGTGTTAACTTTGGCAACAATAAGATATATATTTGTATATAAATATTCTTATCAGTGAGACAAGTAGTAAATATTACATATTCAATGATATAAATATAATGAGTACAATTCCTTAGTATTTTTTTCCCAATCATAGAATATAAAATGTATGCATTTACTTAAAATTCATATAAAAATAAGATATCATCAAAATAAATACAGACTTTTTTTTCCAAGAAAATCTTCAGTAATCTTCAGGTAATGAATGGTGTTGCAAAAATCATTTCCCAGCAAGATTTCCTTTTATAGCATCTGCAGACGAAGAAGGTGAGGATATGATAGGACTTTTGACAAGACCTCTGTGTCACCTGTTTGCCGCTGAGATGTCATTTATTCACATTTTCAGCCAATACCTCTAGAGCGTGTCCCCATCAATAGTAAATGATCTTTGTTCAATGCAATTTGGGAGATTTTCCCAACATGAAATAACTCTTGACTGAACCATTTTCTACCATCCATTAGGACCAACGGCCCTCTGCCTGTTTCATGAAATTACCAATCATCTCCACACATCAATGGCTACATAAAAATTTCCTTCATCTTTAAAATAGTACTTTTAAGAATCATGCATTTTTTAAAATTCTTTTTTGAGGGCCTTTCTAGTATTTATCTAAACATCAATAAACTTCTATTATGGATACTTTTAAAGAGATAATTTGATGATGTGAATCAAAATATAAAATGAATATATCTTCTTATCCAGGATTCATTTTCAAGTATTTATTCTAAAGAGATATTTGGCCTAGTGAAAAAATACATCGATTGATGTACATATCAGTTGGAATAGATTGCTTGAATAATCTTTGCAGTAACAGAAAGCATCTTAGTTTCTTGAAAATGACAGTTTATTCTTTTCTCAGATTGTCTGAACATTGCCAGTAGATGGGGACTCTGCTTCATATATCCTCACTTCAAGACCTTAATCTCAAATGTTGTTGTCTCTCTGGCAGAGAAAAGTTACCTCTTGAGGAATGTACATGACAAGAAAGTGCTGGAGCGTACAAGTGACAGATGGCATTTCCAGGAACAATTCTCCTCCATCCACCTTACCAGCGGGGTCAGGCAATAACATTTAGCCCTCTGCTTAGAATGAAGAAAGTCAGAGAAAAGTTGGTGAACAGTATTACTGCCGACTACCACCATTGCGTACCTGAGTTTCTTGTCATGTTAAAAACTGACAACTATCAGAAACAGTGATCAATGAGAGTTGGTTAAATAAATTATTGTAGGGGCGCTTGGGTGGCTCAGTGGGTTAAAGCCTCTGCCTTCGGCTCAGGTCGTGATCTCAGGGTCCTGGGATGGAGCCTTGCATCGGGCTCTCTGCTCAGCAGGAAGCCTGCTTCCCCCTCTCTTTCAGCCTGCCTCTCTGCCTACTTGTGATCTCTGTCTGTCAAATAAATAAATAAAATCTTAAAATAAATAAATAAAATCTTAAAATAAATAAATAAATACATAAATTATTGTATACCCATGCATTGGAATACTATATCACCATTTTAGGTGATTTAAGTCAAAACTTACTGACCTACTTCTGGTGAATACTGTTGGGGGAATGCAATATTGTTGGTTTGTATGTGATATTTGTCCTCATTTAATTCTGTCATCATTCTGTTTCCAGGTTTATCGTTCTTTTTTGGGGTTTATGGGTACAATAATCTTACTACTCATAATTTATGATGATTGCATTAACTCCATTTTAAGTCATTCCTTTTACTTCTACTTGCCAACTTATTGAAATAGTGTGGGCTTACAGAATAGGACCAGTAATAGTGAGGATGAGGCGGAGACTGGTATTGAACTAGCCCTCCCACCAAAAATTAGACAGTAATTGTACAGAAGACATGAAACAGCTGTTTCCATCACTGACATGGGCTGAACGGACATGAAAAGAGAAACACTCATGGCCATTCTCACAACTATCCAGCTCTCTGCCTCTGGACACTTTCCCAAACATAATACAATGAGCTGGAGTCCAGGCAAAGCCCAGCACGCCAGAGAGGGGAGTAGGCAACCCACAGTCTGAGAAAACCATGGCCCGCGTAGACAGGGGACCCACAAATTCTAACAGCGTGTGAGTCCTCCCCAAATTCCTGCTAGAGAGTTGGGTCGCACATGTGCAGCGTGAAACACCAGAAGCTCATGGGAGCATGGCTGCTATGAGCTGAGAACAGAACAGAACAGAAATACTGGAGTTCAAACAGTGCTGAGGAATGCCTCTGGCCTTGCCAGAGTGGACTAGTGTCACGCACCCTCATTGATACCAGGGTGTCCAGCTCCATCTTGGGAGCAAGGGCATCATTCTAGAGTGAGATCTGTTCTGGACGACCCTCACAAAGGTAAAGATCCAGAGGGAAGAGAGAAGTCGGGGGTGGAATCTCACCCAGCTCAAGGCACTTGGACCTTCCACGGCCCATCCCTAACACAGGATGAAGGGAAGCCCACACAGGTTAGAGGTGAGCTGTAAGTAACCGAACCGCCTTCTCTACCAGAGGTACAGCAGTCTGCAGAGGGAGGGAACAAACGCCAGGGCCTCTACAGTGTCACCACAATGCCCAGCAAACAGCAGAGTACTATTAGATATAATGCATACGTACGTGTGAGTTTATACTACATCTATTTTCCAGGTAAAGAATAAAAGCAGAAAATAAAATGAAAAGCAGCCATGAGATGACCCAGATGCTGTTTTATTAGGCAAACATGATGAAACAACTATTAGAAATATATCAGAGAATAAAAGAAAGATAGAGCCTTAAGGAGCAAATGGGAAATTTCAGCAGAGGAATGAAAATTTTAGAAAGAATCAATTGCTAAACCTAAAACTTATGAGTTCCATAACTACAATGAAAAATCACTGAGTGGGTTTAATATCAGACTGGAAAGGGGTGAAGAAATAGTTTGTTACTTCTACAATTTCTGTAGAAATTGCTAAAACTAAAGAACAAAAAAAAAAGGGGGGGGGTAGAGGGAAAATGAACAGAGCCTCAGAGAAGTGTGTGGCGATATCAAACATTCTAGGGTGCATGCCATTCAAGGTCCAGAAGAAGATGGCAGAGATGGAGCAGAAAACAGTATTGGAAGATCTAGTGGGGGAATGCTTCCAGGACTTGATGAAAAATATCTACCTAGAGTTCCAAGCACTCAGCAACTCCAAGTTATAAAGGATAGAGAGGAAGAAAACCACCTGGGTACTTCCTACTGAACTGCCAAAAAACCAAGGAAAGGAGAAAATCGGAAACCAACAAGGGGGATGGAGAGGCTCTGTGTGTAGGGAAACAGTCACTTCCGTGGCAACGTAGAAGTGGCAGGAAGAACAGTAATGACACCAACAGAAACTACTGCCCTAGAATTCTACCTTCGGTAAAAATATCCTTCAAGTGAGGGTGATAAACATTCTCAGATAAATGAAGCTGAGAGCTTCTCGGCTAGCAGATGTTCACTACAAGAAGTGCTCGAGGCTGTCCTTCCAGCTGAAGAAAA
Source organism: Mellivora capensis (assembly GCA_004024625.1). Taxonomy (NCBI): domain Eukaryota; kingdom Metazoa; phylum Chordata; class Mammalia; order Carnivora; family Mustelidae; genus Mellivora; species Mellivora capensis. The sequence goes on from PISX010007194.1 coordinate 23,887, forward strand.
ACGATACCAGCTGGAAAACTGGGTCTTCGAGGAAAGGAAGACTGCCCTCTAGAACTGCTGGATGGCACCCCAGGGACCTGCCACTCAGGAAGGGCAGAGGCAGAAATGAAGCCCGGGGCTCCCAGTCCATGTGGGATGTGTGAAGAGGAGGTTCCCTGGTGGGTCTGCATGCTCCGAGTGACCTGGCTCAGAGAGTTTCTTCACCCTCTACACACACAGACCCAAAACTCGTGGACAGGAGGATGTGCCTCCACAGGCTGCCAGCTCTGAGACTTAGGGGGTCTCAAATCCGGTTTCCAGGCTCAAACATATAAGTCACCATCTATTCTTTCAAGATCAGAGCAGAGCTGCTTCTTACTCTTGACTCCACACTTTTTTTTTCTTACTGTAAGTACCTAAATTCATAAATTCCTCAAAAAGCGGCACAAAGTACTTACAGCCCGGAGTCTGGGAAGTTGCAGAACAAATCAGAGAGAACCTAGCAACCCAGAATCTCCGACCTTCAAGCATGGGGACGTCTCTAAGACACCCAAGTACATTATAATTGAATTTGAAGACTTAAAGAAATGCAGCAAAATGAGTTATAATCGTGGTGAGAACCAAATTTATCTTGTTTCTCATTTCAATAGTAAAGCCACTACTCCATATGATGAGGGCTGTTGATTTCAGGTAAGTATTCTTTATTAAGTTTTGGAAATGTGCTTCTCTCTCCAGGTTGTTAAGCACCGTATTGAGAGTTCGAGCAACATGGTGAACTTAAGCTGATGCCAGCTAATGTCCCACCCCCAACCTCCGCCAGCTCAAACTCACAGAAAGGCAATAGATAGCTTGTAAATACTATCAAGAGAGATTATACTGCTCCACCATTTCCACTAGACATAGAGCAGACAACACTCAGTCTGAATGCCCAAAGTCAAGCTCCAGGATTTCTTTTCCCTGCAAACCTGTCTCCCTTAAAGGACTTCCCATATCAATAAGCAGAAATCCCTTCTTTGGGGTATCCAGGCCCCCAGCTCGGAGTCTTCCTTGACTCCTCCCCTTCTTTGCATCTCCCATCCAACCCATCAGCAAATCTTCTCAGAGGTCTCTCTCTCTCTCTCTCTTTCTCTGGTGACAGAGGAAGAAGACCACCATCTGCAAGCCAGGGAGAGAGGTGAATCCAATGCTGAAGACATCTCGATGTTTGTCTTCCAGCCTCCCAAGAACATAATTTTGTGTTGTTGCAGCCCCTAGTCTGTGGGCTCTGTTACCAGTCTAAAATGACTGGCTCGCTGACCTGGTTGGCCCCGCGTGCTCCTGCCTGCATTCAGCTCCAGCTGCACATCTGGGGGCCTCAATCCGCCCAGGACTCTCCTGCCTCCTGACCTCCACTTGCCGCTCCCTTGTTTTGAAAACTTTCCTTCCACATATCTCCACCCCCTGAAAGGGTGCTTGGCAGATCATCTGTGGTCCACCAATATTTTTTTTTTAAGGGAATGAACTTTCCACATATTTTTTTTCCAACTCTGGCACAAAAGAGTGAGTGTAAGAAGCTCTTAGTGCCACAGTTATCCCAAGCTTTGTAGCTGTGAGGCTGCTTCTCACCCTCTTCACATCCCCTCCCCAGCCAGGGGGAGGAGAGGCTGCTGCCTGACGTCCAGGCTTTCCTGCTATTTCCTACTCAGTTGTCTAGGGAAAGGAGCACTCAGGCATTAGCACAAAAGAGGCACATCATCTTCATCATCATCATCAAACAAAAAAAGCTTTACATGTAATTTTAAGTTGGCACGGCTGTGATGTAAGATCCCTCGTCCCTGCTGATATTCAGATAAATCTGCTATCCCGATGTACACAGGAGTGTCTTTTGTTTTCTTTTGGTTTGGTTTTTGTTTTTTTCTGTTTGTTTGTTTTTGTTTTTGTTTTTTGTTTTGTTTTGTTTTGCTTCTGTTTGTTTATCAGGGAAAGAAGGCAAGTGGCGATTTCAAGCTCTTTTAACATGAGAACGGGGCCAATGGCCAGAGCACAGGGGGAAGCCCACCCAGTGCATTCCGGAAGCTAGAGCTTGGAGCCAGAGGTGACCAGTAGAGGTCAAGCCCCTGGGAACGCACATCAATTATAGGGACAGCATTGCTTTGCCATGGGGTGAGAATAGGGCATAGATGAACTTTATCTTTACATATCGGGGCAGAGTTGACCTTCAGATGACAGTGTAAATAGACAACGTAGACAGACTTTAATTAAATAAAGAATGAAAGAGGACATACAGATCCATTCTTTTCCTTTGACTTTATAAAAATACAAAACTCATTCCATCTTAATTATGCAGTGTGAACAATGTCCACACACAGTTTCCCATGGGGAGCGATATGAGCATGTAACACACAGGCAGCTCTTAACCCCTTGAAGGAGGGCAATTCACTTCAACAGGTGAAATTGTAAAAAGCAGTCCCACCTGGGAATGCTGGGTAATTCCTGACAGCTCTCCTTCCTAAACAGTGAAGATAGAGTTACTTGAATTGTAAATGAAATCCAAAGACACCTTTTTATAATTGTTTGAATGTTGATGGTAATGGCATGACTATTTTAGAGAACAGAGAAATCACATTTCTGAAAATCAAGAAGGAAAGCTTATTTTAATTATTCATAAGTTGCATTTATTTATATTGTTAGGCTGCACATATTTTCTTCCACAAATCTGTTATTTTAAACGTTTTTTGTTTTATCAATATTTTCAGTTAAAAATTAAGAAGCATTTTTTTTTTCAAAAAAATGCGAGATGATCTTATCCAAAAATATTATCCACATCTGTCTCTCTAAATTACTTCATGTATTTTAATCTCCTATCTGGCATAATGGAGAAAGACAAGCTAACAGGCTGCACCTTGAGGACTGCAGGTTAAGGCTCCCAGGTGCTAAGGGGAGGTTAAGACACCTGTCTCTTTACCTGAACAGTGCTTGAGTGTAGAGAACGTGGCCTGAGGATCTTTACTGCTCCTGTACGTCTTGGACTTGTGATGAGGCAGAGACTGCTAGTTGTCCATAAACCCCATTTTTTTCTCTTCTTTTATGGTCACACATGCCAGTGAGTAAGAATGTTTGGAATTACATAAAGTGAGGGCTTAGGAATATGAAACAGGAATGATTTCTATTCAGAATGCAGTGGCCTGGGGAAGCAGAGGTGTGCATATCTTGCTGTATAATGAAGATAGATATTTAATATCTAAGAATGTAGCAGGCAAATTTAAGTAATTTATCTCTCCTCAGTTTCCAAACACTATTGTAAGATACACAAAGCAGACATTATCCCTATTTAAAGTGATGAGCTGAAAAAAGATTCAATATTAAAATGAAGAGAGAGAGAAAGAGAAAGTGTAAGACTTTAGGTAAATAGCAATAACTTTAAATCGTAGTTGAAGGATTAGAATTACACCTGTGGATCCTCGCCAGGGAGGATGGGTGTGGCAATAGCCATTCTGGTGCTGATGGTGTTCCCTGTGGCTCGGAGCTATCAGACATTGCAGTAAGGGACGCAGTACTCCGTTCACATTTTAGGCATGAATACAGTGAGGCTCCAGCACAGGAAGGCCCAGACAAGGGCTGGGGACTTCCAGTGACGTTAAGTACGAGAGAGACAGACACAGACAGACACAGTGTGGACGAGCAGGGATGTGCATCCCGGTAGGAATCTGGCGACTGAAGCAGAAAGAGGTTCCCGAGCATACAGGTTGTTGAACGGTGGGTATGACATAAATCCCAATGGGGCCGTCGGGGCTGCAGAAAGTACACTGGTCTGTTTCTGTTGTGGGAAGCTGAGGGAGGTCAAGAAAGTGGAGAGAAGAAAAAGAAGCAGAGATGAGTGAGTTTATGCACAGTCATCACATTTTATTTTATCGACGTTTATTTGCATAATGGTATTTTAAAAATACTAGATTATTAAATCTTTACCATATACCAGTGTTCTCTCTTTCCCCTTCTCATGCAAAGAATGGCCGAATGGGTGAGTCAAATCAATGCCACAGAACCGGAGAATTTAATAATGCGGGGTGATACAGATGAGTAATTAGGCAGCGCTTCTTTCCACTTTGCCCTTTCTTCTGCGCCAAGGCAAGGAAGAGCCAACAGCACACCAACCAGGCTGAACTCCTTCCAAACCAATCTGGAAAACACAATGTTTCAGATAATAGGTGCACTCCAATTCACATGCCTCAGGTTACATAGCAAATAGCAGTTAACAGTCTATTATTAAGGGTCTAATTAATTATCTATCTGTAAGCTATTGAGGTCCCTGGATTTTCTTCTGGGACTCTGATAGTATCTCCCATAGAGAAAGAGAGAGAGAGAGAGAAAGAGAGAGAGTAATTAGCATGTTTTGCATTTGGTGAATAGTCCCTAGAAGTAATCTGGTGGTGAAAATGATGTTTTAGGTTAAAACACAAGACCCACGGAGGTGGTAGCCCTGGTCCCTGATAGCCAGGCCCTGGTGGTGCTGGCCTCCCTGCCAGGCGGAGGCAGGAGGCAGGTGATCCTCCCATGGATGCACTGGCTGCCCCATCTCCATGCCTGTCGGGGTGCGTGCAGCTGTTCTGGCCAGATCAGAAGGACACCCTGACAAAGAGCACAGAAATAGACACAGCGTCACAGCCCTGCCACCAGGAGATCGAGGAGACAGCTGGATGCCAGGGGCCCTTTAAAATGTCTTTCCCACCAGAGGGGCGAAGCAATGTGCCTTTTTTTTTTTTTTTTTTTGACAGACAGAGATCACACGTAGGCAGAGAGGCAGGCAGAGAGAGAGGGGGAAGCAGGCTCCCCGCTGAGCAGAGAGCCCAATGCAGGGCTTGATCCCAGCAGCCTGGGATCATGACCTGAGCCAAAGGCAGAGGCTTAACGCACTGAGCCATCCAGGAGCCCCGCAATGTGCCATTTTCAAGGAGAGCTTCCCCCACGTTCAGTGCAGAAAGGGCTTTCTGGGAGCAACAGTTGCTGGGCAGGCAGAGGCAGCAGAAAGGACTCAGCACTCCCGGTGCCCCAGCCCAGGTAACCTCCTCGCCTGCCCTCCTGCCGGGAGCAGCGCCAACATCCTGCAGGACAGTGGTTGGCTGGCAGAGCAGGACAGCCCAGAGGGTGACTTCCGTGCTGCCAACACCTCGGCACAGATCCCGCCGTGCTTCCCGTGTGTCTTCATCCTCCCATAGCGGCTGTTGGCCCCAGCACCTGTTCTCTTGGTTCTTCCCACTGGCTCTGCAGGACTGCACCTGCCACAGGCAGCTTGCTCCTCCAAGCTCGGGATGTTGTCAGGTCATGAAGCCTGAGATTTCTTTTCTATTCTTGCATGTGGCACACAGAGTGGATCATACTTGTCACATCTGTGCCATTACTACTGTAAGATGTGCAAAGCATTATGAAAAGTCTCCTACCACGGGGCGCCTGGGTGACTCAGTCAGGGAAGCGGCTGCCTTCGGCTCAGGTCATGGTCCCAGGGTCCTGGGATCGAGCCCCGCATCGGGCTCCCTGCTCAGCGGGGACCCTGCTTCTCCCTCTCCCACTCCCTCTGCTTGTGTTCCCTCTCTCACTGTCTCTCTCTCTCTCTCTGTGTCAAATAAATAAATAAAATCTTAAGAAAAAAGAAAAGAAAAGTCTCCTTCCTATGGGATTCCTGTGCTTTTCAAAACAATAAGGATCCTGCTTTAAGCAATTTCAATATTTAAAATCTTTTTAAATGCATTTTTATTTTTTATTGTGTTATGTTAGTCACCATACAGTACATTTAATGTTGATTAGTTTCTGATGTCGTGTTCCATGATTCATTGTTTGCGTATATCACCCAGTGCTCCGTGCAATCTGCACCCTCCTTACTACCCATCATTGGGCTCACCCATCCTCCCCCTACTCCCTTCTAAAACCCTGTTTGTTTCCCCAAATCCATAGCCTCTCATGGTTCTTCTCCCACTCCCATTTCTCCCCGTTCATTTTTCCCTTCTCCTAATCTTAATGATGTTTGTAGGATTCTTAAAAAAAAAAAAAAAAAGAATAGTTTTCTAGATAATCCCATTTGATCCTCAAGATAACTCTTTGGTGCAGGAAGGTAAAATATTATAATTTCCATTTCACTAATCAATCAATCGATTACTCAGTACCAACAAAAAGCTGTAGTTCACTTCAGCTATCGTTGAGAACATCCTTTTCTCCTTTGCTCTCACCTTCTCCCTGTCATGTGACCAGTCCTTTTCATTCCAACGCCCATCAGCCAGTCTTGAAAACCTAGTGTCGGTCAAAATGTCTTGGTTTCTTTTGCAATCAATGTCCAGAACCCGGGTTTTGTTGTCACGCCTCGAACCATTCTCCTTTTCCTCACCCTGAGTCTACTTCCCTGCCATTTCTCACTGATGCTTTCAAACTAGTGGCCCACGTGCCACAGTTTCTACACTGTGACTCCTAGCTATGACTAACTGCCCTGGAATGCAATCTGCTTATGTCGCTTTTCTTGTCTTTGGGTTTTCAGTGATTCTCCACGTGCCCCTGAATATAATACCCATGGTACTGTGAAATTCAAGGTCTCCCACCAGCTGACCAAACCTATATTCCTAACTTTTGGTACCAATAACTCACCCACGACACTGACCCTACTACTCACATTAGGGCATATATTATAGCATGTACTGGGTTAGGGATTATCTCAAGAGTACTCAGAGTAGGAGCACCTGGGTGGCTCAGTCCATGAAGCATCTGCCTTCAGCTCAGGTCATGATCTCAGGGTCCTGGGAACAAACCCAGCGTTGGGCTCCCTGCTCAATGGGAAGCCTGCTTCGCCATCTGCCACTTCCTCTGTTCCTGCTCTCCCTCTCTCTTTCTCTCTCTCTCTCAGATACATAAATAAAATATTTAAAAAGATACTCAGAACAACACCACAAATATAATAACATCACAAATGATAAAATATCCACAGAACAGGTGGCTTAGACAACAGAAGTTTGGAAGCTAGAAGTTCTAGATCAAGATGTCAGCAGTGTTGGGTTCTCTTGGGGCTTCTCTCTTTGGCTTACAGATGATGGCCTTCTCACTCTGTCCTCATGTTTTTTGTTTGTTTTGTTTTGTTTTGTTTTGTTTTCTGAGCGTGTGCATTGCCGGTGTCCCTTTATCTTCTAAGGACACCAGTCCTACTGGACAAAGGCCTGCCCTTATGACCTCGTTTTAACCTTCGTTCTCTAGAAAGGCCTTGTCCCTGAACACAGTCCCAGTGGGGGGTCAGGGATTCAACATACAAATTTCAGGGAGATGGAGTTCAGTTCATAACAGAAACTATTATTGTAGTCCTATGAGAAAACTTGAGTTTCTGAAGGTTATACGCGTAATTCTATGGAGAGACAGGATTTTGGGGTGGCTCAGTAAGTTAAGCTCAGGTCATGATCCCAGGGTCCTAGGATCAAGCCCCGCATCGGGCTCCTGCTCAGCAGGGAACCTGCTTCCCTTCCTCTCTCTCTGCCTGCTTCTCTGCCTGCTTGTGATCTATGTCTGTCAAATAAATAAATAAAATCTTAAAAAAAAAAAAAAGGAGAGACAGGATTTTAACACAGGTCTTCCTGATCTTGCTTAATATGCTATAAATTTCAAATGTTAATTATTCTGTAGCATAGGTGAAGCTTTTGATGAAGTGTCTTTGATTATGCTGGTCTCTTGGCCTAGTGGCCCAATGCCCCTCTTTCAATGCCAGCTCTCTGAGCCCTACATACCCTGCAAAGGCCACTGTGAGGCCACAGGAGAGATTGACCTTCCCCTCATGCCCAAAACACTACATCTATTCTCTAAACTCTCAGCTTGACGTTCATTCCCTCAAAGAAAACACAGGGACTTGCTTTTCTTAAAGTCAGGTTGACTGAGGTTGACTTTGCATACAGTAACATTTATCCTTTCAGTGTATGGTTCTATGGGTTTTGGAAAAATATATACAGCCATGTAACCACCACCACAATCAACATGTTGAAATTTTGCATCCTCAAAATTTCCCTTGAGTCCCTCTGGAGGCAACACCTCTCCCGCCTCAACTCCTAAGCAACCATTAACTTGTTTTCTGACATACCTGTCTCTACAGTTTTGCCTTTTTCAGATGGTTATATAAATAGGCCCACAGAGCAAGAAACGCTGTGAGCCTGATTCCACACAGCACAGCACATATGATACCCAGCTATGGTGTGTGTATTGCTCCTTTTTATTGTTGAGTGCTGCTCCGTTGTCTGGATGGTTATCCATTCCTAAAGAAAAGTACATTTGTCTTGTTTCCAATTTTTGGTGACTATGAATAGTGTCACTATAAACATTCATATACAGATTTCTTATTTCTCTTTGGAGGACTTGATGATGGTATGGGAAGTCTGTATTTATAACTCCTTGTTTTTAAAAGATTTATTTATTTATTTATTTATTTTGGGGGGGGTGATGCAGAGAGAGAGGGAGAGAGAATCTCAAACAGACTCTGCACAGAATGTGGAGCCAATGTGGGGCTTGATGTCATGATCATGAGATCACAACCTAGACCGAAATCAAGAGTTGGATGCTTCAATGGCTGCTCAACCAGGTGTCCCACCAATATCTCTTCTACAGTGGCTGTAAAATTGGCATCTCCACAAGCAATATATGAGCATTGTTTCCAATGATCACCAACACTCAGTATTACCATTCTTTGTGGTCTCGATTCTTACAGGTGTGTGGTGTAATGGCATGTCATTAAATATCTTATATTTTATTAAATAAGGTACAACGTTTTAATTTCACTTTCTATGCATGTCAATATTAGTCTATATCTACTCCACCTAATATTTAATTTATTCTTACTGTCAATTTTTAAACTTTATATTTTGAACATTTAACTTACAGAATATTTGCAAAAATAATGTATGCCGCAGATAGCTTCCTTTAAAGCTAATATTATATATAACCTGAGTACAATTATAAAAAACAGAAAATTAACATTGTGAATTATACTATTTACTATTTGAGAGGTATTTGAATTTCATCAGTTTTTCCACTAAAATCCTTTTTCTGTTTCCTTGGTTTCTCCTTCATCTGTAGCACTTAGTGATAGCTCCTCAATGTTTCTTTGTCTTTTATAACAGACACTTTTGGAGATCATCCACCAGTTGTTTTGGCTAATGACTCTCCACTAGAATCTGATATTTTTCTAGTGATCAGACTGAGATCACTCATTTTTGTTAAGAATACCCAGAAAAAAAATTGTTTCACATTGCATTGTACCAAATGGCTCATGGCCTCAGTGCTACCAAAGATGCAGACTTTGGTCACTACCTTTTGTTGCTGTTTAATAACTATCATGGAGACTCACTAAGATTTGTATTTGCTTTTCCGTACTGGCCTATGATTTGTATTTGTTGTTTTATACTTAAGAAACTCATTTTAATCTCTGCCTACTTGTGCTCTCTCTCTCTGTCAAATAAGTAAGTAAAATCTTCTTAAAAAAATGGGGTGCCTGGGTGGCTCAGTCAGTTGTGCGGATGCCTTCTGCTCGGGTCATTATCCCAGAGTCCTGGGATGGAGCCCTGCATCAGGCTCCCTGCTCAGTGGAGAGACTGCTTCTCCCTCTCCTCTGGCTGCCTCTCTGCCAACTTGTGCTCTCTATCTTTCTGTCAAATAAATAAATAAAATCTTAAAAAAAAACACCTCATTTTAAGCCAAATTCTTGTATGTTTTCTTCTAGAAGTTTTATAGATGTAGATTTTTATATTTAGATCTATACCTTCTTTTTTTTTCTTTTATTGAGGTATAATGACATAAAACATTATATTAGCTTCAGGTTACAACATAATGATTCAATATTTGTATATATTGCAAATTGACTACCACAGTAAGTCCAGTTAACATCCATTACCATGCTAGTTACAGAATTCTTTTTCTTGCAATGAAACTATTAAGATTTACTCTCTCAGCAACTTACAAATATGCAGTACAGCATCAACTGTAGTTGCCATTCTGTACATTACATCCACATGATTTATTTATTATATAACTGGAAATTTATATCTTTTGACTCCTTTCACTCATTTCCCTGACCCACAACTAACCCACCCCTGTTTCTGACAACCACCAATCTATTTTCTGTGTCTATGAGCTTCTTCTTTTGTTGTGCTTTTGTTTTGAGTTTTTAGAAGGCACATATAAGAAATATTATAGGATATTTGTCTATTGGTCTGACTTATTTCACTTAGCATAATATATGCAAGATCTATCTGTGTTTTCATGTGGCCACAAATGACAAGATTTTATTCTTTTTTATGGCTGAATAGTAGTCCAGTGTGTGTATGTATGTGTGTGTGTGTGTGTGTGTGTGTGTGTGTGACATTTTTTTAATCCATTCATCTGTCAGCAAGCACTTAGGTTTTGCCCTATCTAAGCTATTACAAATGATGCTCAATGAACATGCAACACACATATCTTTTCAAGTTAGAATTTTCATTTTCTCTGGGTCAATATTCAGAAATGAAATTGCTGGATCATATGGCCTTACTATTTTTTTTAATTTTTTGAGGAAACTCCACTCTGTTTTTCATAATGGCTGAACCACATTATCCTCCCACCAACAGTGCACTGGGGTTCCCTACCCTCACCAACACTTGTTCTCTCTTGTCTTTCTGCTAATAGCCACTCTAACAGGTGTGCAGTGATACTTCATTGTGCTTTTGTTTTGCATCCCCTGAAAGATTAGTAACGTGGAGCCTCTTTTCATGCACCTGATAGCCATTTCTATGTCTTTGGAAAAATGTCCATTCAGATTCTCTACCCATTTTAAAACTGGATTATTCATTTGGGTTTTTTGTTTGTTTGTTTAGTTTGTGTTTTTGGTGTTGTGATTTATAAGATTTTTAATTATATTTTGGAAATTAGCCTCTTTATCAGATATATGATTTGCAAGTATTTCCTATCATTCCATAGGTTTTCTTTTCATTTTCTTGATCATTTTCTTTCCTGGGCAGAAGTTTTATGGTGTGATGTAGTTCTACTTGTTGATTTTTGCTCTTGCTGCCTTTGCTTTTGGTGCAAATCCAAATAGTCATCCCCAAGACTGACTTCCAAGAGTTTACACCCTGTGTTTTCCTCTATGATTTTTATGGTCTTAGGTCTTCCATTCAAGTATTTAATCCACTTTGAGCTAATTTTTATTTATAGCATAAGAGAGTGGTCCAGTTTCATTCTTTTGCATGTAGCTGTCCAGTTTTCCCAGCACCATTTATTGAAGAGACTACCTTTTCCCCATTGTATATTCTTGGATCTTTTATAATAAACTAATTGACCATATATGCATAGGGTTATTTCTGAGCTCTTGGTTCTACTCCATTGGTCTATGGGTTGTGTTTTTATTCCAATACCATACTGTTTTGGCTTCTATAGCTTTGTAATATAGTTTGAAATAAGAGGATGTGATGCTCTGATTTTGTTCTTCTTTTCCAGGATTGCCTTTTGGCTGTTCAAGATTTTTTGTTAATCCATACAAATCTTAGAATTCTTTGTTCTACTTCTGTGAAAAACACCATTATATTTCAATAAAGGTTGCACTGCATCTATAGATTTCGTCAGATAGTGTTAATATGAATTCTTCCAATTCATGATCAGAGAATATCGTTCATTTATTTGTGTCTTCAATTCTTTTCACCAACGTCTTAAAGTTTTTAGTGGACAGGTCTCTTACCTCCGTGCTTAAATTTATTCCTAGGTGTTTTCTTCTCTCTGATGCAATTACAAGTAGTGTTATTTTCTGCATTTCTTTATTTTTTTCTTAAGATTTTATTTATTTGACAGAGAGATCACAAGTAGGCAGAGAGGCAGGCAGAGAGAGGGAGGGGGAAGCAGGCTTCCTGCTGAGCAGAGAGCCCGATGCAGGGCTCGATCCCAGGACCCTGAGATCATGACCTGAGCTGAAGGCAGAGGCTTAACCCACTGAGCCACCCAGGTGCCCTCTGAATTTCTTTCTTATACCTTCTTAGTTGGTTATAAAATGCAATAGATTTCTGTATACTGATTTTTGTATTCTGCAACTTTACTGAATTCATGTATTAGTTCTGTCAGTTTTTTGGTGGAATCTGTAGGGTTTTCCAAATACAATATGATGTTGTCTGTAAATAGGGATAGTTCGGATTCTTTTTATTTCTTTTTCTTGCCAAATTGTTCCGGCTATAACTTCCAATATTTGGTTGAATAAAACTGGTAAGAATGGACAACATTGTCTTGTTCCTGATCTTAGAAGGAAAGCTTTCAGCTTTCCACCATTGAGTATGAGTATGATGTGAGTGTCATATATGGTCTTTATTATGTTGAGGTGTGTCCCTTGTATATCCAATTTGTTATGAGTGTTTATCATAAACTGATGTTGAATTTTGTCAAATGCTTTTTCTGCATATGATTCTTTTTAATTTTATCATTATATGTGGCACAAGAAATGAGTGAAGAACATTTTTGCATATGGATGTCAAATTGTCCCATCAGCAACTGTTTAAAGACTATAATTTTTTCCACTGAGTTTCCTGTGCACTTCTTTTTTTTTTTAATTTATCTGAGAGAGAGAGAAAGCACACAAGTATGCCTCCCCCAACTTGTGTGCTCTTCCTCTCTCTCAGGGAGGGAGGGAGAAGCAGACTTTCTACTGGGCAGGGAACTCAATGTAGGGCTCAATTCCAAGACCCTGAGATCATGACCTGAGTTGAAGGCAGCTGCTTAACCAAATGAACCACCAAAGCACCCCTTCTTTTGTACTTCTGCTAAAATTTGTTAACCATATATTTAAGTCTATATCTGGATTTTCTAATATGTTTCATTGATATATATGTCTACCCTTCCTCTAATATCACAGTCTTTATTGTTGAAGCTTTATAATTCACCTTGAAATCAGGAAGTGTGAGTTTTCCAAATTTGTTCGTATTCAAAATTATTTTGTTATTTTAATTCTTTTCTATTTTTATATATGTTTAAAAATACTTTGTTGACTTATACAAAATTGTTCATCATTTTAATTTGAATTCTATAGGTCAATTGGGACGAATGCTTCAATACTGTCTTTTAATCCATAAATATTGCTTATCTCATTTATTTAAGTCTTTGAATTATTTCAATAATTTTTGTAATGTTTTTAACATGTAGACCTTGCAAATATTTTATTAGACTTCATAATGTTTGTTGTTATTGTAAATGATGCCTTAAATTTTAGTTTTCGACGGGCACCTGGGTGGCTCGGTTGGTTGAGCCACTGCCTTCGGCTCAGGTCATGATCCCAGGGTCCTGGGATCGAGTCCTGCATCGGGCTCTCTGCTCAGTGGGGAGCCTACTTTCTCCTCTCTGCCTGCCTCTCTGCCTACTTGTGATCTCTGTCAAATAAATAAATAAAATGTTTACAAATAATTTTAGTTTTCGATTGTTTGTGGCTAATATATAGAAAGGCAATTGATTTTGTATATTGATCTTTGTATCCCATGACTTTGCAAAACTAAGTTATATATTCTAGTAGCTTTTCTCAACGATTCTTTGTGATTTTTTTTTAATGTAGACTTTCTGAAAATAAGGACAATTGTATATCTTGTTATGTATCTCTATTCTATTTTTTTTCTTTACCTTATTTTATTGCTTTAGGTAGGACCTCCAATATAATTTTAACAGGAGAGTGAGAAGAGAAATCTTGTCTTAGTCTTGAAAAGAAGTGGAAAAATTCAATATTTTACCATCAAAGGTATGATATTGACTACACTTTTTCATCAATGTATTGCCTTTATCTTATTGAGGTCCTTTAATTTCCAGTTTGCTCAGAGTTGTTACTATGAGGGCCCATGGATGTTAAACTTTGTCAAGTGCTTTCTCTGCAACTATTGAGATGGCAATTTTTTTTTTTTGCTTTTTTTCTGGCTGTTAATATGACGAATTACTTTGAATGTCTGGCAAATGTGAAACAAAACTTGCATTTCCAGGACAAACCCACTTAATCATGATAAAAAATCTTTTCAATATATTGCTGGACTTTAGCTGTTACTACTTTGTGGGAAATTTCTGTGTCTATATTTTTGAAAGTTACCAGTATATAGTTTTCTTGTAACCTCTTTGTTTGCATGTGGCATCAATGCCTCCCGTGCTCTTCCACCGATAAATAATGCTCCCATCCCATCTCCTTGGAGGGTCTGTGTCTCCTTGGGTTTCCCTGGCAGCTCTGTCACCATTGCTATCTTTTGGACTCAAGAAACATTATAATTTTGTAGTTTTTCCGACTTTTTTTTTTCCTGGTTGGGTAAACATTCCTTCCCGGTATATTAATCCTATCCAGAAGCAGAATCCACTTTTTTTTTTTGATTACTCAGGTCAAACATTGGGGACCAAAAAAGAGACATATGTTTATTTACATATGAATTCAATCTAAGTTAATAGAGAGTTGGATAATCTTCTCACCTTAAATACAACATCAGCATTGGATTAGATTTCTTTACCGCCTAGCCAAGCAACATGCAAAGAGGAGGATAATAACGAACAAAATAACACTGCGAAACCAAAAGAAAAAAAATGGTGGAAGCTAGGCTCAGATCTTAAAGCTCTAAGTATACTACAGTTTCAGTAATACAAAATTAATGTCCATGCTTTCTTCAGTGCTGTGAAAACAAAGCAGCCCTTGGCACATGTGTGCATTAACCCAGGGCTCTGGAGCATCTAGGAAATGGCCCAACAGGAAAACAATTTTATGATGCCCCACATTTCCTAATTTTTTATCCCTTCTTCGATAGTTTCCTTCACTGAAGTACATCCCTCCTCTCAGATAAGCTTTTTATCCTGTATGACTCAGTTTGGGATGTGTGTTTCTCTTTAACAGTGATCTTGTTGTTATTTAAATTCACAGGACTGATACAGAAATTCTTCCTGGGTCAGCATTTTCTCTGCGGGTGATGGAGTGGTTGGGGAAGAAAAGGGAGGATGGGGCTGTTGTAAAAGGGCATTCAACCACTCTATTGCTGGAGTCTAAAATTTCCTTGCACTTGAAACACCCCATTGATACTTGCACTCTGGAAATAGAGACCGGCAGTGCCCAGGCAGCAGAGGGATTAATTGTAATTGCTAACTTCTTTTGAGTACAATTAACCAAGTAGCAGAAGCACATTGCATTCTTCCCTGAATTCAGGAGCCTGCTAGCAGGCAGTGTTATATTACTCCTGGGTGGGAATGAAATCATGTGGGAGCAGCAAGAACAGCTCATGGAGAAAAATTACCATTTTATATTTATTACTTTGGCTAGTTTAAGTGCCATAGGAATAGACTCTCTAATGCATTAAAGAACAATTCCCCAACATTTGACTCTGTTGCTTGGTAAACTATTTTTAGGGACTGTCTCAGTCGGCTTTTAAAGGCACATGCCATCCCATTTTCAAAGGTTATTTTAGTGGTTTGTCAAAATGATATAAATAACACAATCTCTCTCTTCAGATTAGAGAAATATGGGACATTCTGTGATGAAATTTGTATTCTTGAAAAAAAAATGCCTGGTTTTTCCCTGCTTGTATTTTTCATTGCTAAGCTCTGGCGCAATTTCGTTTCATCCTTGATATGATGCTTATCATGTAGCTTAGCTTTGCTTAGTTGCATAATCAGATAATAGGATTTTCTTGAAGCCACAACCCGGAAGATAGCACATACTTATCTTCCGCAGAGTTCTAGATACCAGGTAAATTTTGTTCCATCGATGCACAGCCAGGTCAGCTCACTGGAGAACTGCGCAGCTCCCGTTAAATATGAAATGCACTCAGAGAGGCTTCATCCTGACATATTCCAGGATTTACTTAATGTGAAATGGAATATGGATCTACCTTTTGATAATTCCTTTGTTCATCCAAATGAAGTAGTCACGAGACATTTGGGGGTATATTTATTTGAATGACCCATTCTTAAAAAGATGAACTAATATACCAAGGCAATTGAAATCCTGCATCAGTTGAAGGAGCTAGAATTTTGGGGGGCTTTGGTCTACCAATCAGCGGAGGGCCCATCACCCCCAAGAAAATATAGCATTGCACCTGCTGTTTGTATCAACTGATTCCTTTTTCTCCCAGAGTTAATTATGTTAAGTACATCATAATAGAGAAATTGAGCAATGCAGGAGGTTTTCTTGCAATTTTCGTCTAACCCTTGGAATATATGTAGCCTTTTAAAAAGTATATTCAAGGGGGGCTTTGGTGGCTCAGTGGGTTAAAGCCTCTGCCTTCGGCTCAGGTCATGGTTCCAGGGTCCTGGGATCGAGCCCCACATCAGGCTCCCTGCTAAGCTCCCTGCTTCCTCTTCTCTCTCTGCCTGCCTCTCTGCCTACTTGTGATCTCTGTCTATCAAATAAATAAATAAAATCTTAAAAAAAATAAAAAGTATATTCAAATAAATATATTCACTAGAGAACAGAATATTGTAGGTGATGAATCTGGAGAACTGTGTCAGAGATAAATTCTTCTTTCTTTCTTAGACTAGATGGTCTGGATTCTTAATATCATTCATCGAGCTGTAACTACTCTATAATGCTATCATGCTATTTTACTTTACCATCTCTGCATTGCTGGGCCTTAGATATACTAAAGAAAATCAGCTTTAATTCAGGAAATAGGCAGGTAATGGGGCACATGGGTGGGTCAGTTGGTTAAACATTGCACTCTTGATTTAGGCTCAGGTCATGATCTCGGGGTTGTGAGATCGAGCCCCACAGTGGGCTCCATGCTCAGTGCAGAGTCTGCTTGAGATTCTCTCTCCTTCTCCCTGTGCCCCTCCCCTGCCCATGTCAAATGAATGAATGAATGAATGAATGAATGATAAACAAAATCTTTAAACAAAAAGAAAGAGGCAGGTAATAGTTGGCATTTGGATTTGCTGCCACGTGACTCGTTATGTGAAGTGAACATAGTTCTTTCTGCCAGTTAGGAAATTAAACATTTTTTTTTTAAAGATCTTATTTATTTATTTGACAGACAGAGATCACAAGTAGGCAGAGAGGCAGGCAGAGAGCGGGGTGGGGGAAGCAGTCTCCCCGTTGAGCAGAGAGCCCGATGTGGGGCTCCATCCCAGGACCCTGAGATCATGACCTGAGCCCAGGGAAGAGGCTTTACCCACTGAGCAACCCAGGCACCCCAGAAATTAAACATATTTTAACTATTCTACTACAAACTTGAAAGGTGGGGACTTACTTATCTGTGTATTTTAACTGCTTAGCATTGTAACTAGCACATAATTAGTGTTTAAGAAATGTTTACTAAGTAAATGAACTGATGAAAGAGTGGTGGATGGTTGAGGAAAAAATCTTTAATTTGAGAGCATGAGGGCCCTATGAGGTCTCAATGAGAAGAAGTTTTCTCTACTGATCAGTGTCACTGGGGACACATCCTTGCTAAAGACAGGTTTTGTTATCTTCTCCTCATGAATGAGCTTACAAGTATGCCTCAAAGATTTTTATTTACTTGATAAATAGTACTTTACTTCATAGAAATAGTACCTATTAAAATATATATAATATTCGATACGATTCTTTTCATCAAACCTTCCCTTCTTTTTTATTTTTTAAGACTTTATTTATTTATTTGAGAGTAGGAGATAGTGAGAGAGAGCATGAGAGATGGGGAGAGAGGCAGATGGCAGAGAGTGAGGGAGAGGTAGACTCCCTGCTGAGCAGGGAGCAGGACGTGGGACTCAATCCTGGGACTCGGGATCATGACCTGAGCCAAAGGCAGATACTTTAACCAACTGAGCTACTCAGGGGCCCCCCAAACTCCCTTTCTTAAATTTAAAACCAAAGATATGTTATTACCAAGCTCAGTGTCTCAAGAGGGGTGTGCAGCCCTCTCCATCCTCTAACACATGGGGGTAGGTGAAAGTGGTCTCTGAACACAGGGTACATGCCCTGTATCTTCTTGCATTATCTATTTTATTCCAAAAGTTGTAATATCCTCATTATCTTTATATATTAAAAATTAAAACAGCTGCATAATGTGGCAAAATGCACATTCTAAAATTTGGTTGAAAGACAAGACTTCAAGTAAATATTAAAATTGAAGTGGGCCAATTGTGGCATGAGTCCAAAGGCATCCAGGAATTACTGGTTATTTTTCTTCTGCATGGAATTACTTTACTGGAATACAAGAAAACGGTGGTTTGAGGGGTGCCTGGGTTGCTCAGTGGATAAAGCCTCTGCCTTCGATTCGGGTCATGATCTCAGGGTCCTGGGATCGAGCCTCATATCGGGCTTTCTGCTCAGCAGGGAGCCTGCTTCCCCCTCTCTCTCTGCCTGCCTCTCTGCTTACCTGTGATCTCTGTCAGTCAAATAAATAAATAAAATCTTTAAAAATAAATAAATAAATAAATAAAATAAATAAATAAATAAATAAATAAATAAATAAAAAGAAAAAGAAAACAGTGGTTTGATGCAAAAACTAACCCCTGAATACTTGGGTTTAAATTTTACATTTGTCTCTGGCAAGGGTGAGCACGAGAGAGCATTCTAACACCCGTGAGGCACAGCTGGGTCCTGTATAGAAGGACAACCAAAGTGCCTGACCCATGGGTTTCTTGTGAATATTGAGATAAGTACCTGTGGTGTGTTGGCCCAGTGGGTGTCACACTTTAGTCAGTCAGAATAGCTGAATGTCCCTTGGAATAAGTCAACTTTCAGATGACTTTCTTCTTAGAATCCTGTCACTTGCATCAGAAAGTGGTCCTAATCCTGTACCCTTGTTGACAAAGACGTGATGATGAGACTTTCCTGTTGTTTTCTGTCCCTGGTAAAGAAGTCTGATGTCCTGACGCTTTCTCAGTGAATATTATTTTAATAAATACATTAATAATTGATAACTCTGGGGTAACTCATTTTACTGAGGAGTCTCTGAACCGAGGAAGTCTTGCTAAGGGAGGCTAATATTTGACGGATTCTGACATTGCTCTATTATTCTGGAATGTTCAAAAACGTGTAGCAAGTACATGGCAAATTGGCCATTTCCAATGTATTTGGTGAATTCTTTAACTTTAGTGACAGTGATAAGAGAAATTTCATTTGAATGTTGATTTGATATTCAGTTGGAAACCAAATCAGACATCACTATACTCTCAAACAATGTCACTTCTTTCTTTGGGAAACGTTCTTCTTGGCCAATTCCAACCTATAAGTTCTAAACATGTGAAAACCCCTTAGTTTACTGGCTGATCACCTTCCTCAACCTGATTGTCACTAATTCAGATCTGTTTCCTTCATTACAGCCACTTTCTTTAATTCTTGTCCTGGTCTTGTCCTTCTACCCCCTTACATCTGCGTGAGGTACCGTAACAGGTGTGCGTAGGTGCTGACGTGTGCAGGAGCTTGGAAGAACAGGAGATCATACCCACTGTCCTGAGCCACGGCCCCATGAATATTATGAGCTTGTTGGGACTGGTGCAGAGCAAGGCAGGGCGATCCCATATTCCATTCACTATCTTTATCCCTCTTCCCTAATTCTTCCTAATCCCCTCTCCATCTCTCTCTCTGTTTCTCCTTTCTGCTCACTTGCACAGCATTTTTTATCCCCTCCTTTTATATTACTTTAATTTTCTCTTACTGATAGGTGTTAGATTCATTAACTGGTACCAAACTTTGTACTCATCTTAAGTCATTAAAAAAAAAAAAGTACTCACAAGTATAGAGAGTTATGCCTTAAAAGTCCACAGGAAGATTTAAATTTGTGAGAAGGCCTTTCTGAAACTTCGCTTTGAACATTAAATAAAAGCTTGGCTGCTAGCCGTGTGAGGAGTGGGACAAAAATTACTGTTTTTTGTGGGGAGGTGAACTTGACTTGTCGAATGTCTTGGCACAGTCTTCCTGACAGACTTGACTATAACTTTTGAATAAACTGTTGAGTGAATAGGATGGAAAGTACTGCCGCTGAGTTGGCGTCGCCGGAGTTAGGGCCTACAGAAAAGAGATAGACAGGAAATACGAGCACCGTTTTGTCGCATTACCGGTCTCAGATACCTGTGTAAGAGCCCCTGTGTGTGTGATACCTTCTTCATTGTAACTGCCGTTTACAAATTAAGAGTAAAGTGGCATTTCCAGCCAGGCTTTTCAAATACTTCATGTACTGATCCTTCACTCAGGCTATTAAAAAATAAATAAAAATAAAAACAGACACAAAGGAAACAGTGCACAGATGTCCTCCCATCCTCCCAACCCTGGCTCCAACAGCATCCCTCTGGGTGGCAGAGTTCACCCCCACCCCCCATCTGGGTGCCCCGCTGCCTGGGGGAGCAGTGTTGGAGCGTCCGTACCGATAGGAGCTCCTGGAAACCCATGTCAGCACACAGAGTTCATAGGGGTTCGGCGCGGCTGTATGTTGAGCTGTTCCTCAACCGGCCACGAGCCTGTGTGAGCTCCCGCTCTTCTGCTCTTGCCATCAGGCATCTCCTTCCCCATACTCACCCACACGGCCTGCGACACAGCATTGATGCTGAGGCCACGGCCATCAGCACCACAAGGGAGCCTATGCAGAGAGAGAACAAAAGAGACACATCTCACTTTAATCAGGCCACCGCCTCACACAGCAGGCCTTCCTAGGTCACAGCAGTTGCTTTTCCTCTTGTTTTTAGGAAACTACTCATGGAAACTTTGAAACAGTGATGGAGCAGACGTGACTTACAGGGGACAGAATGTTCCTTATCTGGATCTTTCTCGAGGGAGCTGATTTTCATCTGAGTCAGGAACTAGTTCCTCTCCCTTTATCTTGGTCAGGATGACTCAATGTTCCCCTCGGCTTCACTAAGCTTTAGACAGTTTCTTCCTGATGATAGGCCCCTTGCCTCCCTTTTCCTAAAGTATTTACTTGAGGAAACCTGCCATTGTAAATCTTTCCTCTGCCTCGTTGAGATAGAACACTTCTCCCAGCTTCTTGCCAGTTCTATAGTCCAGCATTGTCTTTTTCAAAGACCTGGGAGTTACCCCTTTGAAATGCCACCTTAGAAAGATAGAGCCCTGATCTCCCAGTGTCTGAGGAGGAAAAGGAGCCTCTTCCGTAAGAACCAATTCTCAGACAGAGATGGCCTCATCTCATGGACCAACCTCCCCATCATGTCCTCAGGAAATTTTCCTCTGGCCCAACCCAGCTTAAAAACCTTCCCGCCTTTTGTTTCAGCAGAGCACAGTCCAGCTGTGCCCACATTGCCATTGACTAAGTCTTCCTTGTGTGTTTCACTCCATCTATGCAATTTTATATGGTAGCCTTAGTGGTGAAGGTAATTATTGGTCTGTTCGTCTGTCTGCCAAAGTAAGGTGCAAACCTGAGGTCTGTGAATATGACGTGCTCATCTTCGGACCCTCCAGAAATGCCATATATTCAGTGCTTATTGGTCAGTTCTTTTAAAAGTGAGTAAAAGACAAAAATGAAGCCTGCATCTCAGAAGTCAGGGCAAATAGGGACACTTAGGTACTACATTCTGGGCCTGGGATTTCTCCCCTTCATCCCCGGTACCCATAAGCTGAAGCCATTATGGAGCTACCTGCTGAAAATAAAGTGACAGAATGCAAACCACCACACGGACTACGTACCAGAAATGAAATACTGAAAAAAAAGCTTAAAAAATCACAAACGGTCTTTTGATAAATGGTGTCTTTCCTTCAAAATATGAATAAATCTTCATTATTTCCCAAATGAGACAAAGTGACTTATCTCCTCTGACTGGTTTTATTAAACTGATTGAACCAGAGGCTTCTATGAAGCTAAAGGCAGTTGGAAGAATATCAAGTCCAGAGGCTTCATTTTACAAAGGAGAAATTTGAGCCCTGAGGGTCTAGGTCCTTTGTTGGAGTCACAGAAGCAGATCTGCACTTCATTTATTTAGTCCTTTCACCAAACTGCACCAGACCATTTGCAGCCCAAGGAAGAAGACCACAGACCCAATTTTAAATATTAGTCCTGACTCTGTGGTTGAGAATTAGAAAAGTAATGGTAAGTAATCACTGCCCAATACACAGTGCATTAAATTTCTCCAAGTTTATCTGAGTTCAAGATAGTTTCATAAGATACATTTCAATGTATTCAAACTCTACTGAAGTTTCTTTCTACTCTGTACTTGGCAAATCTATTTATAACTTTATATTATTTTATGAGGTTTTAAGTATCAAAAGAAGATGATAACAAATGGGAGGGAAGCATCATGACAATTGATCAAAATCTCTTCAGGTTATGATGGTGACCACATGCAACTTGTGGACTCTACTTCCAAAGTAAAGTCCAAATTACATATATATATATATATATATATTTTTTTTTTTTTTTTTTTTTTAGGAAAGCCTACCACCTACCCAGCAATCATCTCCTTATGCCTGAGCCCTTTTGGAAATGCAGTCATCAGCAGGGAGGCACAGAAGCATCAGCAACATAAAGACATTTCTACAGCTTTTAATTAACTCCTGGGATTTTTCTTTGAGAGTGCATTGTTTTAGGAGCAGCAATTACAAGCTATTTTGGCTTCCTCATTTGCTCCTGTGCTTCTGACTGTCTCTCTTGGATTTAGAGAGGGAACAATTAGGTTTGGAAAAGGGCAATGATAGGGTTCTTGCTTGACAGTTGTAACCCAGCCCTGACTGTCACCGCGGTCCTTGCAACAATGGAAAGGGGGTTGGAAACATGATTTCCACTGTGCTCTTTGCAAGTAATTTCAGGACATTTATCTTTGACCTGTGTCTGCCTCTTTCCTGGTCCAAAATATCATCTTAAAGGCATAGCAATGAAAAGTTGCTTTGCTATCACTGAAGATTCTTGATGAAAACAAATGTTAAAACTTTTCAGAAAAAAATGACAACATGGTGGCCCTTTTCTGTTTAATATTAGGGTAAACCCTATGCAAGACTTTCCAGCAAGCTTTTTTTCTATCTTTTTCCTTGTTTCCACTGACATTTTCTGTCTTTTCTTTTCTTTCCTGCCCCCAAGGCCCTACATCCAATTGTCTTTTTTTATTTTTTTAAGAAAAATGGGGGGGCATGTGTATGCAAGCAGAGGAAGGGCAGAAGGAAGGAGGGAGAGAGAGAGAGAGAGAATCTCCAGCAGACTGTAGGGAGAGCAAGCCTGACGCTGGGCTAGAACTCATGACCTCAAGATCATGACCTGAACGGAAACCAAGAGTCAGATGCTTAATGGACTGAGTCCCCCAGGCATCCTCCGATAGTCCTATGCACACCTTTCCTCTCAGTTATATGTGCATCTTCACTTACTCATTATGCCGTCAAAACATTTCTAAATTATCACTTAGCTAAGATGTTAATATTCAGCACCTCAATCTGTTTTCTGATCCATTGTTGTTTCTTCATACGTCTTGTTCTCTCTCTCGTTACTATAACTACTATTTCAGATCAGCACTCCAGCATTCATTTAAAGGATAGTTTAAGAGTTCGGACCTCATTATCCACTAATGGTTAAATGAAAACATCAGTGTTGCTGCTTGGAAAGATAAATAAAATTCTAACTTAATGGACGTAGGAAAGTGTATTTACTCTAAAATTTTCTGGGTTTTCATCACTTACTAAATACCATATTTATTAAGATTTAGCAGTTTTAGATTCTATTTTTCTATGTTACATGTACACATATAATTCTTCTTGATATATGTCACCTAGCTAATTTTAATCTCCTAATTCAGAGCCAAGTTCTTTCAGAAAATGGGAGTAAATCGAAATAAAACTTGAACAACCAGTTCAGAAGCACTCTCTAGCCCTTTAGTCTTGAACTATAAATTGTTGATATTTATCATAAGATGAAGATTATGATCTATCAGCAATTAAAAAATATTTTATTGTTTATTTGAGAGAGTGAAAGCAAAAGTGAGAGAGAGAGAGAGAGAGAGAACAGACATGAGCAGGGTAAAGGGCAGAAGAAGAGACTCCCCACTGAGCAAAGAGTCTGATGCAGGGCTCTCGATCCCAGAACCTTGGGATCCCATGACCTGGCCTGAAGGCAGATGCTTAACCGACTGAGCCATCCAGGCGCCCGTCAGCAACTTTTTCAATGCAGTTAATTTTATTCGTGCTATAGGTGCCTGCTGAGATTATTTCCAAAAAAATTGCCAAAATGCCATCAAACATTCTGTTAAAAATATTAATTTATAACACCTGTGGCATTCTTTTTATTAACAGTTGTATTATAATATAATTCATACACCATATGATGCAATTTAATGATCTTTTTCATATATTCACAGATTTGTGCAACCACAATCTCTACAAATTTTAGAATGTGTTCATCCTACACACTCCCATCCACCGTAAAACCCATACCTATTAGCAGTCATGCCTCATTTCCCTCCACCCTACCTGGCCCTGGGAAACCAACCACGAATCTATTTTCTATATAGTTGTGCTTATTCTGGACATTTCATATAAATGGAATCACACCGTATATGGTATTTAATGGCTGGTTTCTCTCACCATGTTTTCAAGGTTCGTTCATGCTGCAGTATGAACAAGTCATTCATTCCTTCTTGGTGCCCAGTAACATTTCTCTTTATGAACAAACCACATTTTATTTATCCATTTATCAGTTGACAGACATCAACTGGGACAGAGAACTGGTTGGGTGGTTTCCACATGGTATACTTTCATGTACAAGTTCTTGTATGGGCATGTGTTTTATCCCTTTTGGTTATACTCCTAGGGATCAATTACTAAGTCACAGTATAACTCTGTTTCACTTTTTGAGGAACTGTCAAAACTATTTTCCAGAGAAGCTGCACCATTTTGCACTCCCAATCCCTAAATGTATAAGTGCTCCATTTTTCCCAAATATTTGCCAATACTTCTTATGAATTTCTTTTTGACTATAGTTAGCCTCCTGAGTGTGAAGTGACATCTTCCTGGGTTTGGATTTATACTTCCCTGAGAGCCAGGGGTGTCAAGCATCTTTGCAAGTGGTTATTACCCATTTGTATATCTTTGTGACATTCTTTTAATCAACTAGCTTTGTTATTCAGCTCTTTAAAATTTTTCCTTTATAAATCTGTCATTCCAGTTAGCACACAAGATCATTAGTTGATTCCTGCTAAAACATCACTCGCCATATTCCAGAGAGCAAAGTGTTTTCTTTATAACATGTGGGACTCCCACTTCAAATCTCTCTTAAGTTGAGCTGTCTACAATGTTTACTGGTTCCGTTGCCTGTGATTTTATATGCTCCAAGATTTTTGCTAGAATTTAGTAATTATTATTTATTTATTTGACAGAGAGACAGAGGGATCACAAGTAGGCAGGGAGGCAGGCAGAGAGAGAGGGGGAAGCAGGCTCCCTGCTGAGCAGAAAGCCCAACCTGGGGCTCTATCCCAGGACCCTGGGATCATGACCTGAGCCGAAGGCAGAGGCTTAACCCATTGAGCCACCCAGGCACGCCAGTAATTATTATTCCTAATAAATAAATAAATAAATAAATAAATAAATGGGTTCATCTAGATTTTGTGTAGCCCAGTCATTTATGTGAATCATGAAACTATATGGCCTGAGTAATCAGGTTTGTAGTCATGTCTGTGTCTTTGAATCTTTGCCTAATAAAATTTGCTGCAAGAAGGTATACTCAAGGATCAGTGTATTCCACAATTTTTTATTATTGCATCAGGGCTTAGAACTCAATATTTTGAAACCATTGAACCTAATTTCTATTTTTAGATTAAGAACTGGATTACCAATCTAACCCAGCTTGCACAAAGGCTGTTTTACAAACACTAAGAGCGGTGAGCATTTATGGAATCCTCACATAGTACTACAGCATGAGATGGACAGATTTATTTTTCCCCGTTTGCAGATTAGACAAACAAGGAGCAGAAAACTTATAGAACTGGTTAAACTCTGCACAATGAGTAAAAATTAAGGTAGACTGTAGATCCGGGTAACCACTAAAAGACAGTGTCTTTTCTTTATTTTACTATCTCTTTAGGCTTGAAGATCACGCTGAAAATTAACCAAAACATCAAATTAACCAAGATAAAAATCTTTGAATACAACCTTTACAGCTCAGCTCAAATGTTACCCCTTTTATGAAACTTCCCTTCTCTTCAGTCATAATATAGCTCTTCTTTTTTGCTCAGTTTTTTGCTGAGTTTTATTTGTGTCTCTTTCATACCACTCTGTCAGATTATACAGCTAGTGAATAGAACGGTATTTTCTCAAGGATGGAAACAGCCTTATTGACTTTGTATTTTAATCTCTAGGTGCCTGCCCCGAACACAGCAGGTGTCCAAGACAGGTTTGCTCAACTAAATTAGACTGTGGGCATGTAAATGTTTGATCATTAAATGAAGACCCATTTTCAGGAACTACAAGTTCTGATTTATTGCAGTTGAAGAAACATCACGATGTATCTATGCCAAGAATCATTATTGAATTTAAACAGTTCTTACATGTTCTTGTTCCCCTGGTTCCCTTTGTTCTGATATGAAAAGTTTACAAATGTTTAAGAACAGATATTTCAGGGTCATTCAACCTGGATTCAAATCCTAACCTTGACACTAAGTAACTGTGAGAGATTTCTAAAATGTGAGCATATATACTAAACTCATAGGGTTGAAGAATCAGAGAATGGTTGAAGATCAAGTAAGAAGATGTCACAACTCTCTTAGCACAGTTTCTGTCACTGAGCGGGTCCTATTAGTAAGGACCACCATCATTACTTCGCTGTTGGTTCCGTAAGAGCAAAAGCTTTTAACTGTTTTTGTATTAGTCAGATATAAGATAAATATAGGAATTTCTGGGCTCTATGGCTCTCAATTCTGAACTGCCATACCCCAGAAGGAAAGATAACTACTCAGAAGCATTACCCACTGCTTTTTCTAACAATAAGAAGCAGCTTTTTATTTTAGACATAATAACTGTGCTTTGGAATTCTGGGGATCCAGGGCTATATAGAACAACTCTCTCTCTCCAGGAAAGTAAAGGTAAGATTGGGAAAGATCAGCTGTAATTTAACATTATAACAAGAGAAAATGGGAATAGATGGGAGAACAGGTCACAGCGGTAAGATGCAGTAAAATCACAGAACTCAGCCAAATGCCAGGAAACACACAGATTACGTGATAGAGATTAGTGATGCCTTCACTCAAATGATTTTATTTTTTTTTCAAATCCTGTGCTGTTGGTATTTCAGGTTTGGTAGCATGCTTTGATAAAAAAAAATTTATGCATTAAATGGAGCATAATTTTTGTCTTTTATATTTTCTTTGCATTCATGCCCTAAAATGAAAGCCCTCAGACAAGAAAGCATGTGCAGAGCCCCTGGAGAAGTGTCTGTCTCTGCACAACTCATGCTGGGAGGTGTGAGCAAGTCCAAGGAGAGAATTCCGACTGAAAATGGCATCATGGGCCCTTACCACCACGGCCTGCCTCCCATCACTGTAGTAAGTTACCTAGTGCTTTAAATGGCTGGGAGCTATGCTGAACTGTATCTTCTGTGTTCTTCTCTCAAGGGAGAGGAAAATATAATGATTAGGGTAAAACTGGAGGTCATGACATAGACACAGTATTTTTGCTAGCATCTTGTTGTAAACTTAAAAGCAGTTTACACAATGTCCCTGCTGAAAAGGACAGGGAGGTTTTCACACTATAGTGCTTTATTTTTTAAATGAGGGATTCAGGAGCCCAGAAGAGTAGCCTGATAGCACAGGTTGCCACAGGGTCTAGTATAACTAGAGGGGGGAGTTGCCTCCTCAGTTCCGATCCAGGCTCTTGTATTACCTACACACTGACCTTGCACTACCTTCGGAGAGGACAGGACCAGTGAGGTGGTCCTCACGATGCGGACACAGCACCGCAGGGAACTCTCCTAACACACATTGGAACAAGCTAGGTTTACGTGGGAAGAATGAACACTCCTTTGGAGGTATGTTCCAAAACATGCAGTAACAGTCTACGTGTGTGTGTACACACACACACACACACACGCACACACACACACGTGTGCGCACACACACACACACACACCACACGCTTGCTGCCACTTTTTCATTTGAATTTATATTTATGGTTTTGCTTCCACTTCCCAATTTGATGTTAAAAATCCCAACAATAAAAAAAGAATATCTGATCCCTTAAAAAACACAAACTTTCTGGCTGGTCGGTGGCACAAGTGAAATAGAGCCATGCAGCCTCGGCTGTAAGGTGCCGGGTGGCCTGACTTCACATGAGTAATGTCACTGCACTTTCGCTGATGTAAACGTCACACTGCTCACCAAGCATGCCCTCTCCGCCCGACTCCCCCGCCTTCCTCCCTGGACCTGTGCAAGCGCTTTAGAAATCTTTTTTTTTTAATATATCTGAATGGCAACAGCATTTAGAAGAATGATGATATGTTAGAACACAGAAAGAAAACGATGGAGAACACTTAAGCTTTGGTGGCCTTTTCATTCCCAAGTCCTAGAAGAGCCTCCTGGGGCTGGTCGGTGAGCCTGACCTCAGTGAACTATTAATCCCAGAACCTGAAATCTCACACACCAGCAGCCAATGCAAGTTGCTCATAACAGATGTTCTTTAGATGACTCTTCCTCTCGCAATGTATACTTTGGAAACAGCCCACATGAGTTCCAGTTTTCTCCACCACATGAACAGAGAACACAGAAGGACCAGCCTCAGCCACAGTCATTAGCAGGACCACACAGGCCCCTCCTTGAACGCCCAGAGGCGAACCCGTTCCCTTCTCCTGCTGTCACAGTGATCTGGGTAATGGACAACAGGCCCTGAACTAGATTTTACGCTTCTTTGTTAGAATAGCTACCACAATGCTTTAACCATAATCCCAGCTCCTTGAACACTTGTTAGATGTGGTTTTTATTCTGCCTGTGGTCCAGGTTCTTAGTCATTATCAAAGAGAAAATAATAATCAGAGGGTTAGACTCAGTTTCTCTTAAAACATCAGCACTTTGATGCATTGCCCTCCATTCAACTGAAAGTTCAGTGTTCTGCATTAAATGACTCAAAACCCCTTTTTAGAAAAAAGGAGGTTATGGATGTACAGCCTGTGATCATTACTGCAGTCAGAGGAGGATTCAGACGAAAGACCTACGCCTCTAACCAATCTTTGAAAGGTTAAGTGTGATGGTCAGCTTATCAGTGATGAAGAGCCAGGTGTGCAGAGCTAGGGTTTACAATACCACCTGATAGCCCCTGAGAGCTCTCCAAACCTCAGTCCATTAGACTCACCAAACTGTGACACAGAGAAGCAGAGACGAGCATCACCATCCTTATTCTGCTATGTATAAAACAGACACAAAGAAAGTTTGTAAGTGTCCTCTGTGGTAGAAGGGCTCCAGAAATTATGTGCACAATCCAAGTTTCTGTGGGTCAAATTCCATTTAAGATCAAAGAGTTTCACTTGGGGCATCTGGGTGGCTCAGTCCATTAAGCCTCTGCCTTTGGCTCAGGTCATGATCCCAGGGTGCTGGGATCAAACCCCACATCGGGCCCCCTGCTCGGCAGGGAGCCTGCTTTCCCCTCCCCTTCTGTCCCTTCCCCTGCTTGTGTGCACACTCTCTCTTTCAAATAAATAGACAAAATCTTTAAAAAGATAGTTTAGATCGACTATGAAGCTTTCTATTGCAATTCCTTTTGTGGGCATATTATGCTTCATGAAAGTAAACAGCAATCCCATAAATAAAACTATCGATGGCAAAGATATAAGTTGACATGTAGGTTTTGCCTCAAGTGAAAGTGTTAGTTTTCACTTTACGGCCTCTCAGCTCTGGTCCCTTCAGTAGATGGTCTGTGGTCAGTAAAATTCCTCAGGTGTCTGCTTCGAAGCGGGCCTGCCGCCAGTACTGGGTGCCGCAGACACAGTGCGGAATGAAGGGCCCTCCGGTGCTCCGCCTGTGTGATGGGCCTGAACACGTGGGCCACAGCCTACCCGGTCAGGGAGCAGAGTACAACCGCTATGAAGTCTTGCCGTCTCCTCCCTCCCTGCATGGGATTCAAAGCCCTCACATGGCCTGTCTGAGGCTGCTTGGGCTCGGGGCTCCACACAAAGCTGCAGCCCACTCTGCAAGTCTCCTTCTGACCTGCATGCTCTGAAGGACTCACCCCTCTAGGGCCTGGATGCCCAGTGGAGGCTGTAGCACCCGTGAAATAGCCTGCTCTCCCACCACAACGCTCAAAGGTAACCTAGTGCTCCTGACCAGTTCCAATCTGGCCAAGGCACCAAAACTTTCTGCTGTCCCAGGGCTTGACCCACATGTTCTCCAAGGAGGCCAAACCTCCCTCCAAGCTTATCCTTTGTGTTTGCTCCCTTACTCCTAGACTAGCATATGGAGTTCCCTTGTATATTACAGTCACTCTTTACCACAATTAATACTTCCTATATTAAACATTAGCCTACTGTGTGGCTCCTGTCTGCTGCTTGGACCGAGGTTTCCACACAGAAGATGAAGTCACCTGTCCAGAGTGGAGAGAAACCCTTGTCAGAGCATCGGTACTACCTGTCCTGTGTGAAAGGTTGCAGACCCTTCCGAGGCCAGAAGAGGGAGGCTAGAAATTCTCAGGATGCCAGGTGCTACGTGGATGACACCAGAAGGATCATCCTGGTGATCATTTGACTGGGGCCAAAGCCACCTACTATGTCTTGACTGTTCACCATTCA
Organism: Mellivora capensis; assembly: GCA_004024625.1. NCBI lineage: Eukaryota > Metazoa > Chordata > Mammalia > Carnivora > Mustelidae > Mellivora > Mellivora capensis. The sequence continues at coordinate 54,477 of PISX010007194.1, forward strand.
TCACCGTTCAACGCCGTGCGTGTTGTTAGCTCCCATTACTTCCTGTAGTTATTTCCGAGAGACGGGTTCTACTTTAGCCCATTTTACAGATGAGGAAACAAGAAAGTGACTAGCAGGTCAAGGCTATACTATTTGATTTTGTTTTTTTAAATGAAGCTGGGGTAATTTGGATGAGGGAGGCATACAGAGCATGCAGGGGAACTTTCTAGCTCAATACCTGGAATCATGCTTACCTTTGACAAGGGCCGGGTTCCACTTTTACCAAAATTCCCCGCAGGCTGCCTGGAGAAGCAACAGGAATACCTCCCAGCCCTCACTGTGCTCATTCCCCTGGGGAGGACACACATAAAGAAGACCTCACCCTCCCCACCACAGTTTACAGCCTGGCTGGGAGGGCCTGTACGTAACAGCTGTTGGGCCCTTCTTTGTAGAAAATCTGTGAATAAAAAATTTCTGTAGCCTGTCAGTTCTATTTTTAGCCTACTCAAGTTCTGTTTGAGAGACCCTAAATCCAAGGAAATGGTGTGAGCATCCTACATCCTGAGCTATGATCTGAATGTTCCTGTCCCACCTGCCAACCACCCCTCTCCAACCCAGCCCAAGTTCACCACGTTAGGACTTCATTCCAAAGTGATGGTGTTAAGGGAGGGGTCTTTGGGAGGTACCTAGATCATGAGCTTACTGCCCTCCTGGATGGGATTAGAGCCTTATAAGCGAGAACCCAGAGTGCTCCTACCCCTTTCTGCCATGTGAGGATACACGGAGAAGTCTATAATCCAAAAGAGGTCCTTCCGGTCACCCTGAACTTGGACTTGCAGCCTCCGAAACTGTGAGAAATAAATTCCTGTTGGTTATAAGCCACTCAGGCTGCAGTGTTTTGTTGTAGCAGCCTAAGCAGACTAAAGATACCTCGTATTGCCTGGGCGGTGCCAGTACCCAAGCACACTCACTGGTCCCTAGGGGGTGCTTTTCAGGATCTTTCTGGATAATGTTCTCCAAATCATTTGCACTTATCTCTGTAATAGGAGTCCAGTGCAATTCCATTTCTCAAACTCTTAATGTTTGCATAACTTGCAAATTGGAAAAAAAATAGTCCCCTTGAATAACATAATAACACTCATCTGCTTATTCATACACCAGATCCCTTTCCTAGGGACAAATTTTATTGAAATGTTATTTCATTGCGGTATCTGTACTGGACTAGTAAATTATACGTTCAATTACACTCGGACCTTAAACATTTTAAACAATGTTAAATGTATACTTCAAGTTTTACAGGAAAAAATCAGATTATAAATAATAAATCTCGGGGGAAATAATGTCTGGTTATATTTCAAGGACACATTTCAATGGATTATTAATATTTCTAATTTTAAATAAACAGAACCCGATATACATTTAATATTTGTTGAATAGTAGGTGAATAAGTAGTAAAACTGTGAATATCAATTTTTGTTAATAAGGAAATTTAGAGAGTTTTAGAACTTTTATTTCAGAGAGTTGATAACTGATCTGAAAAACCTCTCATATTCTCAGTTAACGGTGACAAGTACTGAGCAGGTTAGGTAGTGTGTCCATCTGGACAGGACCCTGGGTTCCATGGAGAAGGAAAGGGACAATTAGTCTTACCCCCACCCCAACTCTCACAATAAAAACCTTACAATCCTGCTATATTTCCAGACCAAAGCTGACGTGGCCATGCAGGTCATGGTTGGCTCTATGGGAAATGTCCTGGACTCGAAGCAATTCTAAAGCAGGGCGCTACCTATTGGAAACCCCTAGTTTCATTGCTTTTGAAGCTGTTGAAAATTTCTTTGATGCTTATGAAAATTATTTTTGGAAAATGAGAAAGAAATTTCAAATGCCAAATAACCTTCAGGTCCCAAAGACTGAGACCCAGAGACTCAGTTAATAAGAACATTGACATTATTCCAATCAGATTTCTACTGCAACCTGGAATTTAGTTAACCTTCCCATTCCCTCAGTTCAGGGCCCCGTTAAGCACAATCCCTTGTCAACTATCATGATCTCTCATGAAGTATGTTCCAGGGGCTACATTTCTGTATTTCTCGTGGACCTTCCTTCATGTTCCAACTTCCTACTTCTTACTTCTTCCAACCCTTTGAACTCTGCCCATTGGACACCATTCTATGTTTAAACAAAGAAACAAACAAAAACCCACTTTACAAAATTGTCTGTCACCATTCCACTTCAGTCACCGAGGTGTACAACCATGTAGTTGACTATCTCTTTACCAGGATTACTACTTTTCTGACACTTTAAAGTCCACAAGCATCAGTGCTACACTCGGAGGCCCCTTCTCTCTTGTGCTAACAGTGCAGATCTGCGGGAGGTAATGGCGGAAATGAAGTCAGGTAACTATTCAACTACAACTATTCAACATTTCTTTTCTGCTGTCACCCTCCACTGTTCATCATCGTGGGTATTTCCAGATCCTTCCATTGTCCATTTCAACTCGGTGTCTTAGTTCCATTCATCCTTCACCACTATCCCTAATCAATCTAGATAGGGTCAGGCACTTAAATCACTGTTATGGATATTTTCATTTCCAGTGACCCCTTATGTAGGGCTACATACACCTATCAAAATCCTAGGCCTAATCTATTTTTAAAAATCTGTCTTTTCCACTCCTGTAACAAGACCGCTCAACAATGAAAAATCACAGAATGGAATCACTTGGACTCATAGTCTTCAGTCCTTGATGATTTCTTAAAACCAAATTGCTCTTTTTTTATGTGTTCCTACTCACGTACTTCTCTCTTTCGTGAAACTCAGAGAGTAACATCTCCCACCTCAGACAGAAAGGAGGCCAGTGGTGTAAGGAAGTGAAAAAAATCACACTCAATTTTTCTTCCCTATCACTTTAAAAAATCTGTGTCTATCTAGACCCTATAGAAATCCATCTTTACTCTTTCTTCTAGTTGCAGTCAAAGATAAAGTTTCTCCTAGTCATGAGTTAATCTTGCCATGTGTTTAAAGTAAGCTCCTCATAATTCCTTTGGGATTTTATTAAAACATTAGATACTATAATAGCTTCTCTCCAGGACCTATAATCTATCTATCATGGCTCTTACTCCGTTCCCCACAGTAAATAAAGACAGTCATATCTCTCCTGTCATAAAACAAAAACCTTCCACTGACTCTCCCCCTTCTCTCATTACTGTCTTTTTCCTCTTTCTCTTCAGTGAAGCTTTGTAAATAAAAGTCAATACTTCTTGCATTTCCTTCTAACACATCGAGTCTGGTGTCTGCTCTTGCCGCTCTGTGGAAACAGTTATTATCCAGATCATAATTGGTCAGATAACTTAATCAGTGAACAATTTTCAGTTCTTATAGGATTCATTCTGTTTATAGCATTTGAAATTGATTGCATCTTGGGATTTTTAAAAACTTCTCTTCTCTCAGTCGTCGGTGACAGTATTCTCTGTGACCTTCTTTTTTTCACCTCCTCTGTCTCTAAATTAATTGTGACACAATGGCTCTTTCAGTGAATGTTTGCCATATGTCGGCATGTGAACATGTAACCCATCTTCTGATATTGTGGTATTTATTATTTGAGTCTCTGTCAATAGGCAGAGACTGCCTTTCTCTATAAAAGCTAAAACTTTCAGAAATTGGCTTCCCAGCTTTCTTTACAACCAGTATGTGCACACACACTAGCTTTTGACTAAGGAGCCAGAGAGTGGCAGAAGCAGGAGTGGTGAGGACCATTTTGGCTGTGCTGATGGGACAGCAGAAACCTCTAGAGAAGGCAATATTGGCAGGGTCATGGGCTAAGGCAGCCCCAGTGCTAAGAGCACGGGCAGGATGAGCCACAGAGTCCCGTCTTCAGGGCTGGTGGCAGTAGGTTCTAAGCAACGGTCAAGAAAATCATGTTTTTATCCTCTTAGACCTGAAACAATAAAACGGTAAACAAATATATAACATATATCATATAGTGATAAATGCTAAGAAAATATAAGACAGGGCAGTGTTGTAGGAGTGTAGGAGTGGCAAGTGTATGCATGAGAATGTTGTAACTAAAATGACCAAAAATTACCAAACTGAGGAATCACACTGGGTCAGATTACTAACGAGTGAAGCCATAACCATGAAAATATCTTGGGAAGTACCCTCCAGGCAGAGGGAAGATGCAAAGCCTTAATGCAGGGAAAGATTTGGCGATTTCCTAACTGGGTTGATGTGGCCGGTTGAAGGAAACCACTCTGACAAACTTGGGGAAGAGCAGTCTGTGTCCCGTGTGCAGAAAAGATTTTTAGAAAATCAGAACTGGAAGCAAGTCGAGCACTAGCCAAGTTAAGAGATCTTGGTGACTCACAGTAAAGTTACAGGAATTAGAATGGCAGGACGTGATTAGATTCAGGGTATATTTTGCAGGAAGAACTGATAACATGATGATTGATAGGAAATGAGGTATGACTCCTAGGTTTTGGACCTTAGCAACTAGACAAATGTTGGTGGCATTTATGCCATGGGGGCGATGTTGGGATGTAACTTGGAGGATAAAGAATTCTCTTGTGGACAGCTTAACTTGGCTGTGACATCCAAAACGTGGAAGATGTCGTACCGGAGAACCATGGGCTAAAAGAGCTGCAGACTTAGTGGAGACTGAGTTGGAAATGCAGACCTGACAATAGTTCCAGGTAGTGACTGTATGCACAGAATAGAGATGTACCCGGCAACTTCACCATTTAAAGTCCAGGAAAAGGATGACCCAGTATAAAAACATCAACCATAGAAGAAAGGGAATAAAATCAGGACCAGAGTTTCTCTGGAAGCATGTGTATGAATAAAGTGTTTCAAGAAAGAATGTATCTTTAAGAAATGGCATGAAACTGATGACTGGATGTGAGAGGGTGCAGGTTACTGGTGTCTTTACCATGAGCAGGTCTAGAGAATGGGAGAGCTAAAAGCCTGGAGAATAGGTAAAGACACATGAGGACGTAGAGCAGGGCTTAGAAGGGACCCTACTGAAGAGTTCCACTAAGGAGGAATAGGTGCAGGAGCTGGAGTAGATTATGAGGCTCAAACAAGGTCTCCGCACTTATATGTCTGTTAAAGAAGGGCATGTGTGTTTCTTAAACATGATCTACTAGAGAGAGAGAAATGATGATGCAAAAAGGGAAGGGATAATTGCAAGAATCAAGTACTGGGGAAAGCCAGAAAGGAGGGAGCCCAAGCAGAAATAGAACAGTTTGAAATGCACCTGAGTAGTTTATCCTTTTTAACAGGAAGGAAAACAGGGCACCTCAGCACAAAGAGAGATAGGCTGCTCTTTTTCTGTGGCTTCTATTTTCTAAGCAAAATGAGAAGAGATGTCATGAGCTAATGATGAGGTAGAAGCAGAAATGTTGGACATTTGGGGTGGGGAGAAGATGTAAAATAGCCATGTCAGAATGTAGGAGTGTAATTTATAGCAATTCTTAGGGTTGCCAGGAAGTAAGAAGGACCCACTTGGGAACTGTGGCAATAAATTTAAAGAAGGGCTAGTTAATGCTGTTGTGAGTTGTAACCCTCTTCCAGAGTAGGAACTGCATTCTATTTTCTCTGTATTTTCTGAGCCCACCTCAGCAGGGACTAAATGAACAATAGCAAAAAAGTGTCTGTGTTGGACAATACTCCAGATTAGAAAATCCTTCTTCAGATGAAATAGATCTTAGGCAGTATAATAAAGAAGTGTGCATAATCCATTCAAAAGCCTCTTTGGCAAGACCTCATTATCTTCATGATCTTTGTTATACTTTATATTTCTATAATACTTTCCAGTTTGCAAAGTTCTCATTGTGAAATTGTATTTTTTAAATAAGAATTTTGTCTTTTAGTCCATTTGCATAAGTTAGTATTCCATTTTAAGTTATTATATCAAAGAGATTTAAAAATAGACTTATTCTCCAAAGAAGGCATAGAAATGGCTAACAGACACATGAAAAAATGTTCATTATCAGTAGCCATGAGGGTGATTCAAATCAAAACCACATTAAGATAACACCTTACACGAGTTAGAATGGCCAAAATCAACAAGTCAAGAAGCAACAAATGTTGGAGAGGATGTGGAGAAAGGGGAACACTTTTACACTATTGGTGGGAATGCAAGTTGGTGCAGCCACATTGGAAAACAGGATGGAGACTCCTTAAGAAATTAAAAATAGAGCTACCCTATGACCTTGCAATTGCACTACTGGGAATTTACCCCAAAGATACAGATGTAGTGAAAAGAGGGGCCATATATACTCCAATCTTCATAGCAGCAATGGCCACAGTAGCCAAACTGTGGAAAGAGCTGAGATGCCCTTCAACAGATGAGTGGATAAAGAAAGTGTGGCCCATATATACAATGGAATATTACTCAGCAATCAGGAGGGATGAATACCTACCATTTGTATTGACATGGATGGGACCGGAGGAGATTATGCTGAGTGAAATAAACCAAGCAAAAACAGCCAATAATCATATGGTTTCACTTACTTGTGGAACATAAGGAATAGCATGGGAAACATTAGGAGAAGGAAAGGAAAAGTGAATTGGGGGAAATTGGAGGGGAAGACAAAGCATGAGAGACTGTCGACTCTAGGAAAGGGAGGGGAGTGGAGGGATGGGTGAGCCTGGTGGTAGGTATTAAGGAGGGCACGTATTTCATGGAGCACTGGGTGTGGTGCATAAACAATGAATCTTGGAACACTGAAAAAATAAAATAAAATTTAAAAAAATAAAAGTAGGGTTATTTTGGAGTTAGACCATCACACATTTGAATCCCAGTTAAATGCTTTTAATTGTGTGACCTTAGACATATTACCCAAACTACTTTGGTCTCGGTTTTTGAGCAATAAAATAAAAACACAAATGTCTGTTCAATATGCAAAGAGTGCAAGGAGGAAGTTTTTGGTAAATGTTAACTATAATTGCAAAGGCCCACAGTGGAATTATATAATTATATCATATAGTATATATGATATAAAAATTACATAAAACATAATGAAGAATCAATGCTGACATCACAAATTAGGATATGGCATGACTGTCAGACCTCTGGCTGAAATGCCATAAGCAACTAGACAACTAGACAGAATGTATGAAACAGGTGCTGGTTCACAGAGAGGAAAGGACTTGACCCTGTGGAGAGAAAAAGCCTGAGGAGAGCCCTGCCCTTGGCCTGGCTTTCTGCTGGAAGTGCTTGAAGGCAATGCTACCAGGAGCAGTTATGGAAGTACAGTCTGGAGGCCTTGCTAAGGTGAGAAGACAGACACTGGTGTTCAGGGAGGTTTCAGTGGCTGGGATTTGTGGGTCAGAGTTCTAGAGAAGAGGAAGGAAAGGAAAGGAAGAGCCTCAGAAATCTACATAGTGGCTTTTCGAATCCTTGGCGGAATACTAAGCTAGGCAGGTGGAGAGTGGAACTCATGAGACCAGCAAAGAAAAAAGATCATGGAACTGAAGGCTAAACCAGATCAGGCAATCAGAGGGGGATCAGAGGTGTTTGAATTCCCAACAGCCCAGCATTCTGGAGAGACCCCAAAAGGGACATGCCTAGTGTTAGACTCAACTAACTCTAGCACAAGAGCCAATCCAGAACAGCCTTTTTTCCCCCTTTTTTAAAAAAGCAGCCATCAAAAGAAATGAAATCTTGCCATTCGCAACGACGTGGATGGAACTAGAGGGTATCATGCTTAGTGAAATAAGTCAATCGGAGAAAGACAACTATTATATGATCTCCCTGATATGAGGAAGTGGAGATGCAACATGGGGGACTAGGGGGGTAGAAAAAGAAGAAAAGAAACAAGATGGGATTGCTCCTTTTCCCTGTTTCCTATTTAAACCAGATCTTCTGTTCTACCCTCTTTTCCTTCTCTGACCCTCCCCATAAAAAGAAAGTCCTGAACACACACATTTTTTTTCTTGGGATGATGTCATAACTCCTAAAATATCCATATAAAACCCCTAAAAAGTAGAATTGTTTCATACTTCATACCCAACCCTCTTGGGTTAAGACCATGTCTTAGTATAGTTCCTGTTGAACATCTATACTACTAAGCTTGGATAGCATGATCCTAGTCAATCTCCAGTCCTAGGGGAAATAGAAATAGTGCATGGATTTCTATATGGAAGTAGGATGAATGTGTACCTTACTTCCTCCAGAACTTGTATGTGGCTGCATGTAACCTATGTGAAGAGGCCACAAGATTGTAAAATTAGAGAGAGAAAAATGTAACTCCACAAGTACTACTAGAACTCAAATTTTGTGTGAAATCTCAAATTTATGGCAAGGAAAAGGAATGAACCATGTGCCGTTTGTTTCTTATTAATTAAAATATGAATCTTTCCTAATGATTTTTAGTGGCATTCACATTGTATAAGCACCTCGTTGCTTTATATCTCAGTTTTTCTCATGATCTCTATTTGCTTAGCTAGCACTAGCCATGAGAACGAAGGTCTTAAAAATCCTCCCATTAACATTCACTGTCATCTGGAATAGCTTTTGTCTCTTGATTCAACTATTCTCTGTCCATTTAGAGATTATCAGCATAAAAGAACCACCTGTTCTTTACAACCTCGTAATTAATTTTCCCTTTCCCGCTCTCAGCCATAGTATTGCCCTTGGGTTAGAGTTTGAATTTAAAAGCTACACAAAACAAAGTGCCATTTTTAACATGACATTTTCTGTTCTTGATTTTTCATGTAGTTTATGTAAACTCGTATTAGAGCCTTATTGTCAGAATTCAGAAAAGCTACACATTTCCTACTGTGAAATATATTGCTCTGTACTATTCAAGTATGTAGAACCTATTTTTGTTTGTTCTGTGGTTTACAAATAAAACCAAACTCTGATAGAGTTAGTCACTATTAGGAAAGACAAAAAAGAAAAATAGATAAACAATGATAGCTTTTAGCCTATGATTCGGTGTTTACAATAAACACTGGTGCCAGGCTACTGAAAATTGTCATTTTTATTTCTGAATGGTTGAAAGTAGATAATAAATATACACATATACTTACCCTGGCGTAGAATTTCAGTGTACTGCATAGAGGGAGAATGTAATGCAAGATTCAACAGTTTACCGTGAAATAATAACATATGATATTAAGCATGAGGTACCACGAGAGCAAGCAGCATGCATTCTTTCACATGATTTATGAAGTCATAATAAAATGACTTGTCGTCTGATGCTGCTTCTGCCCAGATTATATGGCTTCTCTGACATACAGGCACAACAACAAAGGAGGACTCTTAGATTCTTAGAATTTTTTTTTCCGTGATTAGAGATTATAGAAGAATAGTTCACTCTGAGGAATACAGTAGTAAAATAGCCTTAACCACCTGAAAATACCCTTTATGTTAATTAAGTAGCTTTGTATGGCAAAATTTGATCCTAATTTTTTTCTAATTCAAAATTTGCAAAGATAAATGATGAGAGTAGCTTTGAAAATGTTTCATATTTTTCTCAATATGACAAAAAGGAACATTCTTTTAAAAGTTTCTACCAATACATGAAAGAACATCCCATTGAAGTTCTATCCCAGGATACAACAGTATCCCTGTCAGTAATAACAGTCAATCAGAATCATTAGTCAGAAGAAGGTGTTAGAGAAGATGTAAACATTGGGTATAAATAATGTTTGCTCTCACCATTCTTAATTCAAAACCGTGCTGGAAGTTCTAGCCAATGCAATATGACTAGGGAAGGAAATAAAAATTAACAGATTGGAAAGAGAAAAGAAAACTGACCTACTTGTAGAAAACATAATTGGCCATGTAAACAATTTTAAGAACCCTACAAAAATTAAGTCCTAGAATTATTAAGTCATTTCAGCAAGATTGCAGGATAAAGATAAACAAAAATACTATTTGTATTTCTATGGACTAGCAATAAGGATGTGGACACTGAAATTAAAAATAAAATACCACTATCACTCAAAAACTGTAATATTTATGTGTAAATCTAACAAAACTTATGTGGAACAAGTACACTGAAACCCACACAATGCTGATGAAAGAAATCAAAGACATAAATACATAGAAATATACCATATTCATGGATTGGAAAATTTAAGAAATTAAAGACATCTATTCTGCCAAAAGCAGTATATAGGTTTAAAACAAATTTTCCCAAACACCAGGAAATTTTTTTATAAGTAGAGATGGGATTATTCTAAAATTTATTCTAAAATTTACATGGAAAAATAAGGAACTAGAATAGTAAAATACTTTTGAAAATGAAGAAAAAAGTGGAAGAAATCATTCTAAAATTTCAAGAGTTATTATATAATAACCATCAAGACTGTGTGGTATTGGAGGATGTACAGATACATTGACTAGTAAAGTAGTTTAGAAAGTCCAAAAATAGACCCTATACAATATGACCAAATGATTTGACAAAGGTAAAAGCAACTCAATGGAGGGAAAATAGCATTTTCAGCAAATGGTGCTGAAGTAATTGGACATCAGTAGACAAAATAAATGAAACTTGATCTGAAAAACTGAACTCACACATTATGTAAAAATTAATACATTGTAGACTATATACTTAAAATAGAAAATAGACCTAAGTGGAAAGTGTAGCATAAAACTTTTAGAAAAAAATCATAGAAGAAAGTCTTTCAGATCTAGACCTAGGAAGATTTCTTAGACTTTTCACCAAAATTACAGTCCATTAAAGGAAAAACTGAGAAATCTGACTTCATTTAAAAACTTTTGCTCTGTGAAAGACCCTGTGAAGAGTATAAGAAGACAAGTTATAGAGTAGGAGAAAATATATGCACACCATATATCTGATAAAAGACTAGTATCTAAGGTACACAAAGAACTCAAAAGTAAGAAAAACAAACAATCCAATGGGCAAAGGACATCAGAGACATTTTACTGAAGAGGATGCACAGATGGCAAATACACACATGAAAACATAGTCAGTATCATTAGTCATTAGGAAAATAAAACCCCAATTAAATTTATTACATACTATTACCATACAAGATGGCTAAAATTAAAAAAAAAAAGAAAGAAAAGAAAAAGAAAAAGATAGTGACAATATTAAGTACTAGTGAAGATAGAAGACCTGGGTCACTCCAGAAATGTAGAATTCTCCAGCCACTCTGAAAAACAATTCAATGATTTCTTTAAAAACTAACATACAACTACCACAGGACCCAACAATTGAATTCCTGAGCATTTATTCAGAGAAATGAAAATGCATGCCTACTCAAAAACCTGTGTGTGAATGTTTACAACAGCTTTATTTGTAATAGTCAAAAGTTGGAAATAGGGGCACCTGGGTGGCTCAGTGGGTTAAAGTCTCTGCCTTCGGCTCGGGTCATGATCCCAGCGTCCTGGGATCGAGCCCCACATCGGGCTCTCTGCTCAGCGGGGAGCCTGCTTCCTCCTCTCTCTCTGCCTGCCTCTCTGCCTGCTTGTGATCTCTGTCTGTCAAGTAAATAAAATAAAAATAAAAAATAAAAAGTTGGAAATAACCCACATGTCCTTCAATGGGTGCAGGGTTGAACAAACCATGGGATATTCATACTGTTGAATATTCTCAGCAATAAAAAGGAAAAAAATTGATACACACAACAGAGACAAATCTTCTGGAAATTATGGCTGAGTGAAAAGCCAATCCCAAATGTTGATATATCATGTGATTCCATTTATATAACATTCCTTAAGTTGCAGTATTTTACAGACATAAAATATTCATGGTTAGAGTTAAGGAAGGGATGGGAGGGAGAGACAAAAGTGGAAAGCGGGTATAGCTACAAAATGGCAACATAAGGGATCCTGGTGGTGATGGAATATTCCTTATTTGGGTACGTCAATGTCAGTATCCTGGTTGTGATTTTGTACTATAGTTTTTAAAGATGTTGTAATGGTGAGGGGTGACTGGGTAAGGGGTACTCAATATATTTCTTCATTATTCTTACAACTGTAGGTGAACTTACAATGACCTCAAAATGAAAATGTAATTAGAAGTATAGGTTACTGTGTGTGGATAAGTTTTCAAAAGGAGAATTGTTAGCTAACTATAGATAAAATTAAACAATAATTATAAATTAAGAAAATTTTCTAAAATGAGAAGCAGCATTGTATACTGAATAAAAGCATCAGCTTTGGAGATGAAGCAAGACTGAATCTTGGAACTGCTGATTATTAGTTGTGTCAACTTGTTCTTGAACTCATTTACTGACTTTATATCTGTTGTTTCCAATTACGCCACTATGTTGTTAAATCACATAACTTCCATATGTCAACTAACAAAAAAATACTGAATCATGAATTGTCTTTGTAAGATTGGATACTATGTTACCCGAAAAATAACAATGGTATTATAATAAGTCTAATACCATTTAAATCCATCCAAATTTATACAATTAAAACTAATTCAAATATTATGTTAGATAACAGCATAAAATACTGAAGAAAAATTTTAAATATATATTTTTTTTTTGTCAGAGAGAGAGAGCGAGCACAGGCAGACAGAGTGGCAGACAGAGGCAGAGGGAGAAGCAGGCTCCCCGCCGAGCAAGGAGCCCGATGTGGGACTCGATCCCAGGACGCTGGGATCACGACCTGAGCTGAAGGCAGCCGCTTAACCAACTGAGCCACCCAGGCGTCCCTGAAGAAAAATTTTAAAGAAAATCTGATTCTGCCAATAAATTAGTGAATTGTATTTACAGGCATACTATAATTAAATTAAATGGTTGAAATCTTAATATTGTGTCCCAGGACCAGGCAGAATAACAAAAAATCTAATCTGAATTTGGTTTAAAGTTTGACTTTCTAAGAAAGACTGGTCTGGAAACAGCAAACATTAATGATCACTGAACCCTGATGCAAATATGCAGTGAACACATTTATAAGCAGTACTTGGTTTTACAGCCATGTCACTTTAATATTACAGCGCATCCTAGCTTATACCTAGAGCATCCGCTCAGTATTAACTTGAGGACGAATGCCATCTACTGAGTCAATTACTGCATTAAACCGTCACAGCACTGGCGTTGTAAACTTAAAATGACAGAAATAAATTGGTCAAATCAATAAACAGTGTCAATAGAGGAATGTCTCTTTTTTTTCACCAAACTGCTTTGCAAGCTAACACCTTAGCTTGGTCCTCAGATGTACTCTGACCGATGTCATTGGCTATGCTCTAGGAAATTGCCACTGCTTTCCCACACAATATCTACACTGAAGAGATGATTAATCGATGATTTATATAGCTATATTATTGATAATTTATATAGCTCAATATAGTTACATTAAGAATGTTATTCCATTTCCCTGAAGTAATTAAATTGCACCTAATCTCTAAGACAGAGGTTCACTAACCTTATGGATTTCTTTTAATCTTTTATAAAAGAAGTAATTCAAACAGCAAGAGATAACAAAATATGCACTGCTACCCCGTAAGAGCATTTCGTTATTTTTTTGTTGATCTGTTTTTATCTTTTCTAGTTGATGAACTAATTATTCTTATCAATAAATAGCTATTCTTATTATTGACCTAGACCATCTATCATTTTGTTCTTATTTGTTCATTTGCATGAGTTTGAAATCATTTTTTTTTTTTTACTTACCATTTCCAGGGTATTTAAAATGCCACCTTTATTATTTTTAAAGATTTATTTACTTATTGAGAAAGAGAGAGAAAGAGTGCTCATGGGGGGAGGGGCAGAGAGCGAGGGAGATAGAGTCTCAAGCAGGCTCCCCCCTGAGCACAGAGTCTGACTTGGGACCTTGATCTCACAACCCATAAGATCACCACCTGAGCCAAAACCAAGAGTTGGTCACTTAACTGACCATGCCACCTAGGTGACCCTAAAATACTAACTTTAAAATAGCAATTATTACAAAACACAAAGCACAAAATTAAACCAAATTAAAGTTCTATTATTGAGTAATAAATATATAAATATGTTAATGAACATTATAGATTCTTTGTACATATATAGGTAAAAAATAAAATTGATTTAAATACACAAATAGCAAATGATATCAAGCTCTACATGTTCTCATTTCATTTGACAGTATTCTATAAATATTTTCCCACTGTTTAAATAATCTGCAATGTATTAGCAACATAGTAACCCATGTTAACGGATTTGGTTTGCTAATATTTTGTTGAGTATTTTTGCATGTTGGCCTGTAGTGTTTTGTTTTTTTTCTGTCTTATAGTGTCTTTATCTAGTTTTGGTATTTGGGTAATCCTGGCCTCATGAAAAGAATTTGGAAATTTCCTTCCTCTTCCATATTTTGGGGGAGGTTTGAGAAGAGTAAGTATTAACTCTTCTTTAAATATTTGATAGAATATCTCTATGAATCCCTCTGATCCTAGACTTTTGTTTCTTGGGATTTTTTTCATTACTGATTCAATTTCATTGCTGTTCAATTTTTCTTTTGTTCTTTGAGATTTTATTTATTTATTTAAGAGAGAGAGAAAAAGGGGGGTGGGGAGAAGCAGAGGGAGAGGAGCAAGCAAACTCCACACTGAGCACAGAGCCCAACACAGGTCACCATCCCACAAACCTGAGATCATGACCTGAACTGAGATAGTCAGACATGTAACAGACTGAGCCAACCAGGCATCCCCCATTCAAATTTTCTATTTATTCCTGCTTCAGTTTTGGGAGGTTATATGCTTCTAGGAATTTATCTGTTTCTGCTAGATTTTCCAATTTGTTGACTTATAATTTTCCAAATAATCCCTTACCATCTTTGTATCTCTGTGATGTCAGTTATTTTTCTTCTAATTTCTAATTTTGTTTATTTGAGTCCTGTTTTTTTCCTAATGAGTCTGGCTAAAGGTTTATCAATTTTGTTGATCTTTTCAAAGAACTAGCTCCTGGTTTCATTGATCTGTTCTGTTGTGTTTTGGGTTTTTTTTGTTAGATTTTTGTTTTTTTAATCTGCTGTGATCTTTACTATTTCCTTCCTTTCTTCCTTCTACTGGTTTGGGGTTTTGGTGGGGTTTTTTGTTGGTTTGTTTGTTTTGTTTTGTTTTTATCTCCTTTAAGTGTAATGTTAATTTTTTTATTTTCGAAATCTTTCTTGCTTCTTGAACTGGGTCTTATTGTTATAAACTTCTCTCTTAGAACTACTTTTGCTGCATCCCAGAGATTTTGGACCATTGTGTTTTCATTTTCATTTATTTCCATATATTTTTTAAAATTTCCTCTTCGATTTTTTGGTTGATCCATTCATTGTCTAGTAACATGTTGTGTCACCTCCATGTATTTGTGGAAGACCTTTCTAGTTTTGTTCTGTTTGTTTGTTTGTTTTGTTTTGTTTTGTTTTCTTATGGCTGATTTCTAGTTTCATAGTGTTATGGTCAGAAAAGATTCATGGTATGATTTTGATATTTTTGGATTTGTTGAGACTTGTTTTGTGACCTAATATGCAATCTATTCTGGAGCACATTCCACATGCACTTGAAAAGAATGTGTATTCTGCTGTTTTAGGATGCAAAGTTCTGTATATATCTGCTATCTTCATCTGGTCCAATGTTCCATTCAAAACTACTATTTCCTTGATTGTTTGGATCATCTACCCATTTATGTAAGTGTTAAATTCCACTACTATTATTGTTACTACTGATTAGTTCCTCTATGTTTGTTGCTAGCTGCTTTATAAATGTTGATGCTCCCATGGTGGGTGCGTAAGTATTTACAATTATTATCTTTTCTTATTGGATTGTTCTCTTTATGATTCTATAGTGTCCTCCTTTGTCTCTTGTTATAGTCTTATTTGTTAAAGTCTATTTTGTTAGACCTAACTATTCTTACTGCACCTTTCCTTCACTTTCATTTGCATGATGCTTTTCCATTCCTTCACTTTCAATCTGCATGTGGTTTTAGGTCTGAAATGAGTCCCTTGTAGGCAGTATACAGATGGTTCTTGCTTTTTCATCCATTCTGTGTTAATACTTTCCTACTTTTATCATCTTATTATAATTATATAACATTCAGGGCCTGGATCTAACAAAGATCTTAATTTTTTTATTGTAGGATTTTTTAATTGCTTTAACCTTTAAAACAAGTACTGCGAAAACAAACACTGCTTTAACTCAACATATGAATATCCTTACCTTAATCATTTGTCCGCTATAAATCACAAAAGGTAAATATATTGCATCAAAAGTATGTAATATGCAACTATTTCTCTAATCTATTTATCTCTGTACCTGTTCTATCTCATCTATCAATTATCTATTTACTAATCTAGATAAATACATCAGATTGTCATTCAGAGTAGTTGCATACTCACATATTTCATAAGCATAAATACTTAAACACAATATATCTTAAATGTTTAAATTTCAAAGATATTTCAAAAAGAGACAGTCAATTCAAAACTTTAGAAAAACAGAAATAAATGAAGAGAAAGAGGAAGAAAGAATACTGAAAAGAGCAGAAGTACATTAATTTGAAATAAGGTATAATAACTCAAAAATAAATATAATTTCTGCTTGTCTATGGAAAAATAATATTTCAATACAGAAAACACTACCTGTGTTATGAAAAAATAAAGAAATATAATTTCGTAGAATTACAACTGAGAATGGGCACATGGCTATAGGTTTGAAGGAGATGCAAATACAAATAGTAAATGTATGGATCAATTTTCTTCAAATATATTTGAAAAGCTGTGAGAAACAGGAAATTTTCTGGGCAAATATAGCCTAATACAAGGGACTGCTTTGTGTAATCTAAAGTGATCAATCACCATGTAAGAAATGTAGAAGGTGTTAGAAACTGCAGGTCCATTCCATTTCACAAGTGGACTCTATCAAAACTTCAAGGAACATTTAACTACTAAGCTTCTTTTATGTAGCAAATATAACACTTCCATAAAGTCCTAAAAGAGATAACTGAAAGGGAAGCTGCAGGCCATTACAGGTATAAATCAATAAGACTGCTTCCCTCCAGGATTTCAAGGATGATTCATTCTATTTGAGAACCTGGTAAAAACTGGACTCTCTTCATGGGTCCAAAGACAGGGAGACATCTGATCATTTCTTCACAAAATAAGAGAATTCTTAATAAAAAGTCTACTTTCTTTCTGTATTCCTCAAGACAGAGGTCTATGTCATACATTACATGAAATACTGGAAACCATCATAGTCTGCTGAGAAACAATTTTAGTACATCCGCTGACAACAGTTTGGCTCATCAGCTGTAAAAGACACATCAGAGATATTACACAAGCAAAAGTAATGTGGTGAATCATTAAAAGAGAAAATAAAATTTCATTTTTCCCTCTGACCTATTTCTATGTATAATGGAAAAGCTGAATTTTGTCAGTTACAAATTACTTATAACAAGATAATTTATCAGACTGATTAGAAATTGATATACAAAAGTCAACATCTACATACAACAATATAAATTATACCTAAGAAACCTGGTTTGCAATAAAGAGAAAGAAATTAGCAATAAAAAATAATCTATAAAGCCGCATGAGATAAAATTTGAGTAAATGTAAAAGCATCCTTATGTCTGAACAAGAAGGCTGCATTTTGTAAGAAAAATAACAATAATCCATCCTAAGTTTTTTTAAAATCCATTGCTATATTTTGTACTGCCACTTTTTCTAGAATTGGCAGGCTGACTATAAAGCATAAAAAGCATGATTTAATTGTTAGGAAGATTCTGGAACCTGAGAAGAGCAGGCAAAAACATTATCTACCAGATATGTGAGATATTAGTCCACAGTATTTTCAAAAGATAGTACCAGTTTGTGAAAATATATCATTAGATTAACAAAACAAGATGTTCTGCAAAAAAATCTGCATGCTTATAGGAATAGTAGAATAAGACAAAGAAGTGAGCATTTCAACGAGTGGGCAATGATGGCTTATGAGGTAATCAATATGAAGAAAACCTAAGAGCAAATCTAGTAGTGAACTAGGCAATGGTTAGGAACAAACTATCTCCTAATTAAGAAACCCAAGTGCTTAAAAACATTTGAAAATATACTTAATCTTACTCTTAATTGAATCTATAACAATGAAATAAAAATGGGGATCTTTGGAAACCGGTAGATTCTCAGGAATCAAGAAGTTAGACACAGTTCATGTTTGTCTTCATTAGATGTAAAGGACTTCAAATAGTCCAGGGAGAAATAGGGCTTGCTGAAACCTCTCTGACCATGGTTATCAAAGATGTAAAATGCACATAGTACTATTAACCATAGTTACCGAAACTTAAAATGTACATAGTATTTAACTGCAGTCTCGCTTCCAACTGTGTAGTCAACAGAAACTCGCAGGTTTAGAGAAAGACACATCAGGGTTTTACGGTCATTACAAAGGACTGAAAACTATTTAAAAAGCTAGTGGCAAAGCACACCTTGTATAAACTGCAGTATGTATGCAATAAAATTCTCTGCAAATGCTCAAAAGGATGAAATAAATCTAAGTTTGCTACTCTAAGGGACCTCCCAGAAATATTCTTGACTAAAGAGATAAGTTGTTGAAAATTATTAAACCATACATTCTGTGGCAAAAACACCATAAATGGGAATGTGAGTATAAAAATTAAATGCAGAAATTAATATGTACCAACATTTTCTGAAAGGATACACTAGAAATTTAAAATTGCCTGTAATTCTGGGAGCAAGAGGGTTAATTTTTACTTCATGAACTACATGATTTTTTTTACCCAAAAGTATATTACCATTTGAATATATGTATAAATATGTATATGATATACATATATTAATAAATACATTATATTTATACATACATAGATACATATTTATGTATATATACACACACGTATATGAAAACTAAACTGTCTGGTTTATTTATTAATACTAAAATATATTAGAAGATCTAAGGGAAATATTTGGTATTCATAGTACTGAGGAAATAGTCCAGATTAATTTTAAGGTCATTATCATATGTTTTCTTAAAATCCATAAAGGATATTAAAATAATCTAGCAACTAATCTGAAGTGAAATTTTCATTTGTTTAGCTCATGCTTTAAAAACTAGCTAAAACTATAATTAGTCGTCTTCACATGTAGCATCTGTGACAAGAAACGTGGTTTCTAGCAGATCTTGAAATAAGGCATGGAACAGCATGTTATGTGTAATTCGGCAGCTGCGTGGCCATGGTACCTCTATCTACGAGATGTTTTATTTCCCAAGCATGACCTTTGTTTTACCACAAACAAGAAAAAGCACAACTGTGCCAAGACCCACACTTGGCTGCTAGTAGCTTGGAACTGGCCAAAATCTCTCCTGACATTTGTTCAATGTCATGAAACTTGCAGGCAGAGATTTGTGGTATCCTTTAGATAATAATAAATAAAAGTATCATATCTTGTGAGGATTAGTAAAGTTAGCTTCCATGATAACTACTGAGTACCACTAACCAATCCTTTATGAAAAGAGTGTTGCTCTTTCATTTTTGTCTAGAGCAGGTTCTTTACCTAAGATCCATGGATGTGGTCTATGGAGTTCTGTCATCAGTGTGTATGCACATATTTCTGGAAAGCAGGTCTGGATAAATTATTACAATAATGCTCCCCAAAGAATCACACTTCCTGCATTCGTATCCCTTTACAATGTGAGCTTTCTTCTCCTTCTCCCACCAAGAGATGAAGTCAAGTGCCTGAATCTAAACTTGCTCTGAGCAATAGAATGCACAAATTCTGAGGCATTGTCACTTCTGCTTTCACTCTCTTAAAACACAGCCCTCAGAAAGAAAGGCCAAAGAACCACAGTCCCCACTTAACAGTGGGCATTAATTGCCAGACATTGAGTGAAAGCAAATTAGACCTTCCTGTCCCAGGTGAACCACTGAAGTCTGCAGTCTTAGGACTTGCCCAGTGGAGACCAGAAGAAGAATCACCCAGCAGATCCCAGCCCAAATTTCTGACTCACAGATTTGTGAGGAAATAAGTGGTTACTGTTTTAAGCCATTGTGACTTTCAATGGTTTGTTAAAGCAATAGATGATGACGCAGAGTCCTTAATATTCATCAGATTAGAAAATAAACCTTGAACCCAAAAGTCCTTCAAATTTCTTCTGTATACTCAAGGAAAATTTGGTGGGAGTCTGGTGTATTCCCTTTTACTGTTTTTTTTCTTTTCTGTGGGAGAACTTACCTAGTCACGGGTTTGCCTGCAAGAGCCCAGACTCAAGATTCTCAGGTTTCAGGTAAAGATTGCCAACGTGTTTAAAATGTGAGTGATGTGAGAACAAAATTCTACATGCACACGCACGTGCGTGCGCGCACACACACACACACACTTTTTTTTTTTAATTTCCCTTTTTATTTGTGGATACCTAAATGTTTAAGGGAAACCAACAAAAGCATTTTGTATGAAAATTAATTGGCTTGGTTCTTGTGTATATTCCCGTTGACAACTGGTCAGGGTCTTGTCTCCCTGGAAGAGCCTCACAGAGTGACTAAATACAAAAACAAGAACACGGCACAGGGAATTGATTCCAGTTTTGTGACTAGACAGATTCAAACCATGTGAAATACTTTACTAGAGAGGAAGATAATTAGTCAAATGCAAATATCCTTTCAATTAGATATTGAAGCACATTCCAAAATACTGTTCTTCTTGGAGAAGTTACATGATCAGCAACTTAAGTGATGTAGTAAATTCATACAGCTCCATCACCGTATGGCCTTTCAATGCCTGGTAAAGATGTTATAATTTATAAAGGTTATAATTTGTGGGATCCAATCCATTTCAGTCCTTTTATTTGCAATGGAGCTAAAATTAGAGGCAAAATATGATTGCTGTGCATCTACACCTAATAGAAGATTAAGTCTTCTCTCTTTCCAAGGAGAAGCTGCTGATAGCATGTATCTCCTGAAGAACAGACAGACACCAGAAGACCTAAACTAAGTCATTGCTAGAGAGTGACTGCCGTGACTCGGGTTTTCATTTTGTTGCTCACACGGCCTCCTTGCATCTCTTAGGGCAAACGCTCTCACCAGCAGAGAGATTATAATCCTATTCATCAAAGAAATGCAGATAAATTAATCACCTAGAATGTGTATTTACAGAGTGAGCTGGCATGGTGCATTGCATTCAGATCCAGCTAACTTCATGGTAGAGAAAAACACTTGTGCCCAATGCCTTGGTTATGTTGGAAGAGCTTCAGGTCTGTAATTGTGCCACTTGTGTTACTTGCGGCACATAAACATCACTAGGAAACTCTGGGAAATATGTGGCTAAATTAAAGGAATAAATGGCACTCAATAAAAGCCGTTTATTGTGTCCTTAAAGTTAAAATTTCAATGTCAAAGTTTCAAAGTTAGAAGCCACCTTAAGAGCAATATGCTTGAAACATGGTAATGAAGATTAAAAACAAAATTTTTCATCAACTATGTATAACTTTTATTTTCTCTTATATGTTTCTTCATATGTTTTTGTATAATGTAGATTTAACTTGTCCGTTATCTTAATTTTTGCATTATCAATTTACTTCCCACTGATTTTTCCGTTTTTTCTCATAGTCTAAATAAAAAGAATATTTTATCATTTTTGCACTCCTACTTAATCCTGATTATACCTTATCTTACATTTTAATTTTAAATACTTTATTTTATATTATAAATTATAATTTTAAGTGAATTATTATAAAATAAAAATACAAATAAAATGTGTAATTTACTCTTTTGCTCAAAAAATAAGGAGAAATAGAAATGAATTAATAGGAAGACAGTTTTGAGTCCTATTAAGAGTGATATTTGGGGTGCTTGGATGGCTCAGTCTTTAGGCGTCTGCCTTTGGCTCAGTTCGTGATTCCAGGGTCCTGGGATCGAGCCCCATGTTGGTCTCCCTGATGGCGGGAAGCCTGCTTCTCCCTCTTCCACTCCCCCTGCTTGTGTTCCCACTCTCGCTGTCTCTCTCTCTGTCAAATAATAAATAAATAAAAGTCTTTTTAAAAAAGAGTAATATTCACAAAGGAGCAACAAAATCTGTGAATTGCAGAACGCTAGCTGAGGGTAGCAGTCATGCCTTAAGAGTCAATCACATCTCAGTTAAACTGAGAGTCTGACCAAAAGAAGAAATTGTCAAAAAAAAAAAAAAAAAAAAGGAAAGGAAAGAAAACCACAGCCCCAAATGCTGTCACTTAGACTGAGTTCCCAAACCAGGGGTTTTTACCCAATCCAAGTGTACTTTCACATCCCCCAGAAATGTGGCCTCAACAGCCAGCCGGGAAACTTTTATTTCCTCCAGCACCAATGAGTCTGTCACTTGGGTCTTTTCCATTATCCAAATAAAGACAAGGTCATCTGTATGATAAGACCCCAACGTTCCCCTAGCAAACAGCCTCCTCTGAAACAATCTTTCTGCTCCACTCTCCATGAGTAAAAACCTTACACTGTAAATACTTATACAGCACATACTCCACCAAAAGAGTACGCATCGTTTTTCTGAGTACCATTATCAACATTGATTCTTTGGTTTTAGGAAATACTCAGCCCCCTGAATGTCCAGTTTTTTTTAAAGTTCTTTGAATTAACTGTAAATTACAAATGTTTTTGTTCACAACCTGTAATCTCAGAAGGCATTCAATCAGCAAATATTTTTTTTTTTTTTATACTTGTCATGCACATGGAATGGCTCGACTCCAGCATGCCTTCCAACATTCTGTGCATTCTTTTTGGTGTTCAGGTTATTGCTTGTTTAGAAACCACATTTCTATGTACAAGATCAGTTCAAAAGAAAAAGTGCTGGCATCTGACTTCCCAAATTAACAGTTGCTCTCAGTTCACTGGGATATGTGATGCCTTTTACCTTATCTTTTTGTGTTGGTAAGCTGTTTATGTTGTATACGTAAATTTGTTTAGTAGGTGGTTTAAGAGTTTAAATAGATTTTTCTTGCTGAGATAAAACAAAAACAAAAGCCTTCCACTTTGTACAACTTGGATTGCCTCTCTACTTGCTAGATGGGGTGCTGCCTGATTCCTGAATCATTTAATAAAGCCAATTAGATCTTGAAAAAAAGAGTAATATTCAACTGAGAATTATGAGTCACATGGGAAAAAGTCTTGCCTTTTTTTTCTACATTGCCTAAGAATCCTGTGTTGTACCTTAAATTCCAAAGTACGTGTTTAACACTTCAACAGTAAATAAGATGTAAAACTGTGGTTTCAATCCTTTAAAAAATGGTCAATTAAAGTAATTACTTTAATAGACCCAATGTTTTTCAGATTCCATTTCATTCAGTGTCAATTTTGGTAATTCTTATTTTTCAAGGACAATACATTTTATTTAACTGTTTGACTCTAATAAATAAAATTGCTCACAACATTATTTTTATCATTTTAATATATGTGAAACCTGCACCGATCACACCTGTTTAATTCCTAACTTTAGTGACATGTGTGCTCTCTCTTTTTTATCAATCCATGAGGCTTACTAACTGCTCTTTTCAAAAAAGCAGTTTTGACTTTGTGAATTTCCTTTTTTTAATTATCTTGTTGGTTCAGCTCTCCTCTTTATTATTTTCTTTATTTATTTTACTTTAGGTTCACTTTGTTCATTTTTTCTATGATTTCACACATATGTTCATAACTGATATTTAGTCTATTAATTTTCTTTTTCATATTATTCTTGATAGTTCCTGATGTCACTCTCCTGCAAGCCTTCGAAAATATATTCCTGAGTGCTCATTGTTTTTTCTATGCATTGAAAGATTTGTTAAATCTTGGAACTATTTTTTCATTAAAATATTTGTTAATACCTCCAAATAAAGCCAATGAAGCCTGGAGTTTTATCTGTAGTAAGGTTTATGATAAATTCAATGGTTACAGGACTGTCCAGATGTACTACATTTTTGTCTCAGATTAAGAAATTTGCATTTTTTCTTTGAATTTTTCATAATATCTAAGTTTTCAATTACTTTATGCAATAATGTTGTTCCTCCAATTTTATATTAATGTGAAAGAGACTTGAATTTATTTTCTCTTTTTTAATTCCTAATTTTTGAATGTTTGTTTTTATCTTTTTTTTTTTTGACTACATGCCCAAATATCTATTGGTACCATTGAAAATTACATCATCTCTTTGTTTTGTATGTCATTATTTTTTTTTTCTACATTAGATTTACATATTGGGAATCACTACATTTTCTCTTGCTATTTTTTTCTTCTAGTTTTTTAAGGTGACCATTTAGGTCACTGAATTCCATTCTTTCTTCTTTCCCTTAAATATAATATTTCATCTAAACTTCATGCATATTGATATGTCTGTTTATTTGATTCACTTATAATCACCGTGTATTTTATTATTTTCTTTTGATTGAGAAAACATTCATTAATTTCCATCCACATTTTGGCTTGTCATTTTTTGTAACTGCATTCAAAATTGACTGCACTGCATTAGAGGATATGGTTAGCATGATACCAAGTCTCTTTTTTTTTTTCAGTGTTCCAAGATTCATTGTTTATGCACCTCACCCAGTGCTCCATGCAATACGTGCCCTCCTTAATACCCACCACCAGGCTTGCCCATTCCCCCAGCTTCCTCCCCTCCAAAACCCTCAGTTTGTTTCTCAGAGTCCAAGTCTTTGAAAATGTCTCATTCTTTTGGTGTTTGATCATTGTCAGCCAGACTTTTTTTTTTCCCCCACAAATCATTGGCACATAGCAACAGCCACCCAACTCCGTCTTTCTCATAGTTTCTATTCTCTCCATGGGAGATGTGTGAGATGTCCTATGGGCATCCCCTTCCATTTGTGCTTCATGCCAGTTCTCCAAAGTGAAAATCTCAGCAGCTGCTCCGTGTGGGCACTCCAGGAACAGCAGGGACATAGTCCTTGTGGCCAGTAGGCACCCCCACTCCACAACTGCACTGCAGGGTCTGCCTCCAAGGACATTCTCTGACAGCAGTGGTCACTGATCAAGTTCCCTACCTAGAAGGAGAACCAAAGACAGACTTCTGTGGAAGTAACTTTCTTGAGGAACGCACCTGTGTGAGCAAGGATGAGGGTAACAGGACAGGAGAACTGTTCCCGGTGTGATCTCTGCTACAGATCAGCTTCAGTCTGATCACCGGGCTGGGCTGGAGCCTCCTCTCACAGAGATGTCCTGTGAGCTACAAGTGTAGCCACATATGTGCATTAAAAGTGGGAGTCACATTTTAAAAAGTGAAAATAAGCAAAATTACTTTAAAGATACATTTTATTCCAATGCGGTCTGCCTCTCTGCAGAATTTGTTCAAATCTCATTTGGAGCGATCACAGCTTCTGGAGCTAATGCAGCAACCAACTGAGAGCAGGTTCCTTTTTGGCTAAAAATCATAATTCTACTTCAGTGATTCTGCCTCCTATTGTTTAGGAAAAATCACGTGTAAACCAGCAAACTTCCATTTTCTTTAAGACTGTGGATGTCACGGAGTGCATGTACCACCACTTCTATTTCTCACTGACCTGTGTGGTATAGCTTGTGCCAGAATTCACAGGACAGGAAAAATACAAGAAATAGAAAGCAAACATCAGTATTGATCTATCCTTTTCTCTTAAGTAGAATATACTTGTCTCCATAGAAAATCCTAGATTTTCTATCAACAAATTTCTACAAATAAATTAATGGAATCAATAAGAGAAATTAACAAAGTTTCTACATAATAGGATTCAAAAGAATGTATTTTAGGTATCAACAATACACAAGAAAATATTTAAGTAAAATATTTTAATAGCGGCTTCCTCAATATTAATTACCTAGAAATAAACTTCCATGAGGAGGAAAGTATATAGTCAATCAATGTGAGAAAATATGTTCAAATTTATCAATAATCAGAAAAGTGCAAATCAACAACACAATGGGTTACCATTCCACATCCTCAGGAGTGACAGACATTAGTGAGGATTTGGAGCAATAAAGACCTTACATGCATTGCTAATTGAAGTGCCAATGGTACACACAAACTGGAAAATTATTGACATTAACATGTAAATGTAAGCATGGGCTCATCCTACACCCCAGCAGCTGAATGGATGCTTGTACATATGCATCAAAAAGACATATAATGTTGATAACAACGTTATCCGTTAGCGTAAACCTGCAACAACCTATGTGGTCTATCCAATAAATAAAGAATTGCCAAGTACGCATTCAAAAGACTTCTATCACCAGTGAAAATAAAAACAGACTGACTACCTACAACGTGCTAATTTCAAACATGTAATGTTGAGTGAAGAGTCAGAAAAATACACGTGGTATGATTCCATTTACATGTGGTTCAAAATCAAGACTAAAGAGTATGTCTTTTAATCACACACACACACACACACACACACACACACACACACCTGTTAAAGCTATAGAGAAAGACGAGAATAAGCAACACAAGAATTAGGATAACAGTTACTTCTAGGGAGAACACTATCAGCTGGGGTTGGCAAGAAGCAAGCAGCTGGTAAATTACTGATAATATTCTAATTTTATTATTTTATTATTCTTCAACCATTCCATCAAAGTATCCTAAACATTTCCCAGTTTTGTTGCAATTATTTATTTCATAATAATAAATGGAAAGCATATTCAAGAAGAATAGCATTTATCAGAAAATAATTTATTCAAAATTAAAAACAACAGATAATAATTTGAATGAATGAAAACTCATAATTTGGTGAATTACATTTGAATGACAACAAAAATCTGTTTGGAACTAAGAGACAAAACTAAATCAAATGCAATATATTTAACTGTATATAACTATGCATGTACATATATACATATGAAATGATTATTGTAATATTTAAATAATAGCAATTTCTCATTTATTAAATACCTTATATATAACATGTATTGGGACAAGGCAATTTACATGTAACATCTTAATTAATGTGAAATCCTCATAAATTCTGTAGCATTTTGTTTTTGTTGTTTTTTTTAAACTTTTTTTATTAATTTCTTTTCAGCGTAACAGAATTCATTGTTTATGCACCACACCCAGTGCTCCATGCAATGCATGCCCTCCATAATACCCACCACCTGGCTCCCCCAACCTCCCCCGCCTTCAAAACCCTCAGATTGTTTTTATTGGCTATATCATGTGTATGTTCATATTTTGGGGAGCTTTAATCGACATTCAGAGAAGTAACTTTCGTGTAGTTTTGCTTACCCTTTTCCCACTAATGTGTGTTTGAGAGCTTTATTTTTTTTTAACATTTTTATTTATTTGTCAGAGACAGAGAAAGAGCACAACCAGGGGAGAGGCAGACAAAGAGAGAAAAAGGCTCCTTGCTGAGCAGGAGCCCTATGTGGGGCTCCATTCCAGGACCTGGGGTCATGACCTGAGCTGAAGGCAGCCGCCTAACCAGCTGAGCCACCCAGGTGTCCTTATTTGAGAGCTTTATTGATTGATATTTTACATAGGATAAAACTCACCCATTTTAAGTATATAATTAAATTATTTTGGTAAAATTACGGTGTGGGAATATTACAATATGGTTTTAGAACATTTCAAACATTGCCTCAAACCTGTTTTTAGTTATTATTCATTACCTATCCAGACTCAGGACAGCTAATGATCCACTTTCTGTCTATAAATTTGCATTTTCTATGTATTTTCTGTGAATGGATTCATAAAGAAAAGAAACCTTTTCTTTCTGGCTTCTATGACTTTCACTTATTGCAATGGTTCTGAGGTTGATCCACATTGTGGCATGTATTCAAAGTTCTGTCTTTCTAGTTGCTGAAGGACAACTTTTTGTGAATAACCTTTTGTGACTATCCCATTTTTTTTATTCATTCACTAGCTGATGGACACTTAGGTGTTTCCAACTTAGGGTTGTTATGAATAATGCTGTCGCATTTCTGTGTCAATTTTAAGGAGTGGGATTGCTTGTTCTTGTGGTAATTTATGTTTAACTTATTTAAAAATGGACACAATGTTTCCAAGGCGTCTGTAACATTTCACGTTTCCACTTGGAATATGCAGTTTCCACTTTCCCCTCATGTTCACCAGCAATAGATGTATTCCATGCTTTTGATTATAACCATCCTAGTTTCTTCCTTGTCCATGACTTGTCTTTTCATTCCCTTAAATGTCTCTTAATGTGCAAAAGTTAAATCTTGACAAAGCCCAATTTTTCTTTGTTTTCTTTTATGGATCATGCTTTTGGTATTATGTCTAGTTTTTGATTAACACACAATCGTCACGATTGTCTCATAGTAATGTTTGCTCTAATATTGGCTTCTCTCATAGATAGTATTGTTATTTTCATTTACCAATGAGGCCTAAAGTTGTAATATGACAGCCCTGAGTAACAGAGAGAGCCAGGGTTTGAATCTGGGATGATGGCACGAGCTGTTAGACACCATGCAATACTGCTTTGTGCTTATTATACATCTGCTCTGTATAGACACTTGACATCTTTGAGACTCAAAAATGATGGTGATGATGGTGATTACGTGGATGTGCAGTTTAGAGGTCAACAGAATAAGCAACCATGCAACTTCTTCATATACTCTTCACGAGCATGGAAATAGTTTAAAATGTTTAAATTAAATAACCCTGAGCATGCACTGAAGATTTCCTGCTGCTTTTATGCACCTGTCTTAACTGGAGTTCTCTGCTCCTCCCCTGATCTGCTCTTCTCACGTGGACAACCCATTCATTGATGTCCTGTGATATGAAGTGCAGGTTTACAGAGATAGCTGGGACATCTGGGTTTAATATCCAGTAGCTATAATCTAGTGGAGGAGACAGATGTTCTTAAAATTTCTCTGTCTCCCTAACAAGATTTGTGTCATTAGTTGTCACTTAACTGTTTGAGCCTTCACAGTCTAGCATTCTGTGATTGTAATGTGTGACCTGTAGTAAAGGCTCAATATGAGGGAAGGAGAAATTGATTAAATTGATTGAAAATTGATTGAAAATCCTGGAAACCTTTACAGAGGTGGTATAGATCTGCAACAGATACTGTAACTCCCTTATTGCTTTTAAGGTCCATTTTCATATAAGGACCTTGAAAAATGTTTAAAGTTCATTGCAGAGCAGATCCTCTGAAGCTTCTTGATGGCCTGTCCTCCTGATTTACAAGTCAATAATGAGATTAATGGTTTGATGGATCACAGTTTTAATGATAAATAATAATAAAGTCCAGGGATGTGACAATTCTTGCGTTATACTTTACTCATATAGAAACCTTTATTTTATTCTTCCGTTTTCCTCCCAGTCAAGCTAAAAGCCAAATCAGTAAAAGGTCAAGCTGACTGGTATGGATTATTATAATATTGATCTCAACCTGTCCAGAGATCAATAGTGAATGCCATAATCCATTTCCCTGAAACATGGACACTAACTTCATTATCTTCACACATTAAAGAAAGCAGAGTCTAGAGCTATACCCATTTTACACTTCTACTCTCCCAACTAACATTAGAATTTTTAAAACCTGGGCATTAAATTTTTTACAATAATTTCTTAGTAGAGCTGCTTTAGGATAGAATCTGAATCATGCCCTCCTGATTTATTTTGATAGATATGTGAGTTGCAGATTTGTGTTTTGGATTTATGTCTTTAAGAAAAGGCCAAACGAGTATGTCCTGGTAGGAAACTCCAAAGAAAGAGAAATGACCACACCATATTCCTTGACCCAGTTCCTTGGTTCCAAACACAGATGCTGGTCATCACAACTGTAAGGACTGACACATGGGTCACCCATAAAGCCATTGACACCAGCACACATACCATGTGACACTACACATCTTACTACACTACACATCTTACTTCTAGGGTACACTCTATGATTTTTAATGACTGTGATCTGTTGGCACCAGGATTGATGAATGATTCCTCTTTAATGATTTTTGCAAACATAGCATATATCCTTGTACAATTCTTACATTCATTAGTGGTGACTGAAAGAATTAATGAATGGATAAACTTAAAGGAGTGAGTGAATCACAATATTACATACATCAAAGGAATGCAATGTTTTATCTGTAAAATACAATCCTTATACTGGTTCTTTCCAAAGGGCAATCCATCCTTCTTAGGAGATGAAGCTCTAGTCATCAGCTCATTGAGAAGATTTAAAGCACTAATTGTGAATATTTTCCTAGAAATTCTGACATGTGATTGTTACTACAGAGCACACTTGGAGAGGAAGATGGAAAAACTGGAAGTATTTTATTTTATTAAAAGATTTTATTTATATATTTGAGAGAGAGAGAGAGATAGAAAGAGAGAGCACAAGCAAAGGGAAGAGCAGAGGCAGAGGGAGAAGCAGACTCCCTACTGATCAGAGAGCCTAACTTGGGGCTGGATCCCAAGACCCTGGGATTATGACCTGAGCTGAAGGCAGATGTTTAACCAAATAAGTCACCCAGGCACCCTGGAATGATTTTTTAAAGATTTTATTTATTTAGTTGACAGAAATCACAATTAGGCAGGGGCGGGGGAAAGCAGGCTCCCTGCTGAACAGAGAGCCCGATGCGGGGCTCAATCCCAGGACCCTGAGATCTTTACTTGAGCTGAAGCCAGTGGTTTAACCCACTGAGCCACCTAGGCGCCCCTCTGGAATGATTTTTAAATACCGACACCAAATGATGAAGCAGTGCAAAATTGTGATCAGAAGCTGTTGAAATAAGTTTCATTTGCAGAAAAGAAGACTTTGGGAAAATACAAAATATGAAAGAGTGTTGCATATAAAGGAATTGGTTTTTTGTGTAGTCCTAAGAGGAAGTTCTCCCACCCAGGCTAGGTTTTGTAAAGAAATGCAAGTTAGAATTTTGGGGAGGTGCACTTTGAATCTAAGAAACTTCTTATTGACATGGTTACCAAGTTAGGGAATGTGTTACTCCCAAGACTCCTGGAATCCAACATAGCTGAGACACCATGATGGAAGAAATTCAAGGTTCACATGGAAAGTTTCAGAATTATTTCCAACCCAGTAATTCTGAGAATCTGTGATTTGAAAACAGATCTTTTTTAATACTCTAGCACTAACTCCATGAAATTTTTGAGCATTCATGAAATACATTTATTAAAGGAAAAGTTGGTAAAGAGGCAGGTAACTTTTCTAGGCATGTGCTTGTACCAGACCCTGAGCATAGACGTGTGTGTGTGTGTGTGTGTGTGTGTGTGTGTAATGTTTCCTTTTTGTTTTATCTTTGATGAGAGGGAGAGTTTTCTCATACTTTCCTAAGTGGTTAAAAATCTGCAACTCTGAAATATTCAGTCAATTGGCACAGGAACTGAAGAAACGAGGTAGCTTCTATCGTCCCTGCCGGGGGCTTTTACGTTCTGTATGTTAGAAGTAGTAACCCCCTTCAGAGGTGTCCATTAAAAAGGTCTCAGAGGAAATAGTGTCACCACCAAGCTATCAACAACCATTCTTGTCGATTTTCTTTAGAGGCGTGATCTTGTATTGACCAACACCTTGAGTCACTGATGAGACGTGACACCAGCTAAGGATGGATGCTCCGTTTCCTGTTGAGGGGCATGACCTCTGCTCTGATTAAATTGGACTGGCTCAGCCGGGGCAGTAGATACATTTTATAATACTCTATTTCAGTTGTGCATCTTGAAGAGATACACTCTCTCTCTCTCTCTCTCTTTTTTTTTTAAGCAGACTTTTTTTTTTTAGTAACCAGCTAGGGTGTTATCTGGGAGCCAAGGATGATTTAAGACAGAGTTTTACATTTTTTGTAGGATTGTCAGCAGCTCATGTTGAGAAACCAGAAACACAAACTCAATATAAAATCAGTTAGTACCGTGGGTGTGGTGCAAAAACAATGAATACTGTTACGCTGAAAAGAAATTTAAAAAATCAGTTAGTAAATATACTTCAGGCAGAAAGTGAAGTCAATACCTTCCCATTCCTCTCCAACAATAGGCAGTATAGTTCCTTATTTACTGATGAACAAGAATTAAGTGCCAGTCTGATTTTCTCCAATAAAATATTCCATAAAGTACCCATTAGGGCATTTCAGTATTCAAATCAATTGAGCAAATTACAGTTATAAAGATACAATTTAGGGATAATAATGTTTTTTTGCTATTGAGCAATATAAAGCACTGACTGATTTTGATAGATTTTTGTGTTAAAAAAAGTTTACTAATGACCTCTGGCTTGAATGGCTGAGTCTGACATATTTCCTCAAGCTAGTGAAGGTCATCATTGTTGACCCTCACTCCCTCCATACATGATATTGAGTGTTAGACCCTAGTTTTATATATTTTTTTAACATGATCTGAGAATAAATTTGGATACTGGAAAAAATTAACAAATTCTGAGATAAGATTGAAGAACAAAATACCTAGAAATACTAAGTTTACTTTTATTGTGTGGGAAGCAAAATGCCATCAAGATATAAAGGAACTATTTTGGTGGTATTTTTGTTTTTATGGATTCCTTACTTCCATCTTAATAATAATAAATTATTAATTAATTAATAAGTAATAAATAATATTAGAACAAATTAATAAAAGAACAAATAAAGTATATTTTAAAACATATCTTATTCATAAAGTATTGCAATTTAGAAAAAAAATATATAGGACAAGATGCATTCATAACTGTCCCTCTAGGAAGAAATTATCTTTCTAATTTCATGCAAGCACTTTGACTATATTCTTATTAGCATTTCAAAAATCAAGTAAAATTAACATTCTGGCATAACTTATGCTAAGTCACTTACATCCTGTTGTCTAGTATATTAATTTGCAAAGGTATCACTTTACAATCAGCTAAATCAGGGAAAATTAAAAATGGAATATGACTTGACCCTGTAAAAGTTTTCCTGCATTAATGGATAATAAAAAACATCTTCCCTACTAATTTTCTGCTGCCTGATTTAAAACAAAGCACTAATCAAAATTGTCCTTGGAGTATGAATACAGAGCAAGGACTGAACTATAATGTACTTGCTGCTCGGTGATGTACTATGCCAAGTTCAATTCTTATTAAAAATATTTACAGCCTCCAAAAGTTCAGACATAAAAAATAAATCTTGTCTTCATTATATCCTGTAGTGAGACTGGATTTGAGCACAAAATTTCACAAGGATTTTATGAATAAAATCTTGGAAAGTTAGATCCTATTGACTTCAAGAAGGTTTATATACATTGAGATCGACTGACTTGAATTCCATAGGCCTTTGGCTGAACCCACGAAGCCCTCTCTCACAGACTATAGCTCATGGGATGGTTTAAGCTAAATAGGACTCCTGGGGAAGAATTTCATCTTCCAAAGATTCCACGATCTTTTCTAAATTATGGGTTATAATTTATGCCAATTATATTTTAATTGTTTTTAACTCCACAGATAATGATCCAATCTTAATTGTACCAGGCCTAATCTCCTGGTACTCAAAGAGTGGCCCATGGGCTAGCATCATAGACATGACCTGAGAATTTGTTAGAATGCTGGATTTCAGGACACTCCCCACCCCAGATCTGTTTCATAATCTGCATGTTTAGTAAGATGCCTTGAAAATTTGTATGTGCATTTGAGAAACATTGACCTAGTCATTCATATAGTATATATGTAAAAATATCTGCATTTATATTTTTATTTGAGGTATAACTGACATATAACATTGTGTTATTTTCAAGTATACAACATTATTCTATATTTGTATATATTGCAAAATGATCACCACAATAAGTTTCATTTAACATCCATCATCACTCATAGTTACAATTCTTTTTTCTTGTGATGAGAACTTTTAAGCTCTACTCTCTTAACAGCTTTCAAACATTCAATATAATATTATTAAGTACAGTCACCATGATGTACATTACATCCCCAGGACTTATTTATTTTATAATTGGAAGTTTGTGCCTTTTGACCACCTTCACTCAAGGGTGGAATGGCTTAAAGGTGGTATAAACATATGTGTATGCACACATATATATGCACATCATATGTATGTGTGTATATATATCATATATGTGCATACATTGATGTACATTTACAATACAATGAAATTTACTCTTTTTAGGTTTACAGTTCATAAGACTTGACAAAGATGACACAGTCCCTAACCACCAAAAAGTGGAAGACATTTCCTTTACCCCATGGGCACTTCTCATTCTCCTTTGTATGCAGTCACCTATTTCTGTTCCCACACTGGCAACCATGTGCTTGGTTTTGGTTCATTTTGCCTCTGCAAAATGGTTGAGTATGGAGCCTTTTTGTGTGAAGCTTTCCCACATAGCATAATGCTTTTCAGATTCATTTATGTGATTGTATGCCTTAGTAATTCTTTCCATTTTGTTGCTGAGCAGTGTTCCATAGTATAAATGTATCCCAAATTTGTTTACCAATTCACTCATTCACCCTGAAAATGTGGCTTTTTTATTCTTCTTGGCGAGCATGAATAGGATTTTGTAAAGATTCACACACAGGTCTTTGTGTGGATATGTGCTTACATTTGTCTTGGGTGAACACCTGGCAGTGACTCACTTGTTAAGATCATCTTTAACTTTATAAGAAACTGTTCACTATTTTTGCTAAGGTGACTGTATCATTATGCTTCTCACACAAATATAAACAAGTTTTATTGTTCCACTTCCTCTCTGGTGACTGGTATTATCAGATGGCTTCTAGATATTTCTAAGGGTCATTTTAAATTTGCACTTCCCAAATGACTAATAATATATATGAACTTTTCGTGTAGTAATTTGTCATTTGTTTCTTCTAATTCATGAAGTATTTGTTCAAATTCCTTGATAATTTTTAATGTGCTTTACTTTTCCCATTGTTCCTTACTATTGAGATGTGAAAGTTCTTCATACATAATTGTTTTACAGGCATGCTTTTACTCACACGTGATTATGAAGATAAAAGAAGGTAAGATCTGCATCCTGATGTTCCAAGCTCAGAGCACAAGGCTAGGTTCTGTCATGCTGTTGCAGTAAAATGAGCTTCGTGAATGATCTTGTCAACATGTAGACCTGCACCCTTCTCACACCTACACAAAATATTCATCTTCCTTCCTGGTGGACTTGTGTTTTAAATGCAATCAAAGGACAGAAGCAAACATGCCTAGAAACCACAGAATGTGTTTCTTCCCTTCAAACCCATTTTGGATGAACTTGAAATGTGCTGAGTCCTTAGAATCACAGCAGCAAGTTGTAGATGATTCATGAAAATGAAATGAAAGACCCCTGTTCATGCACAGTGCGATCAAGACTCTGCTTTGCTCTGCTATTTGATTGTTCCACTAAACTGAAGGCAAACGGGGTCTCCCAGTTTTTCCCATTGAGTTAAGAACATCCCCAACTGTAAATGAAAAAGACGTCCCTCTGATTTTCATTTCCTTATCACCAGTACTTTGGAACCAAACAAAATCCTAAAACATCAACAATTACACCATCACACCTGAAACACCTCATCCAATCCATCAACTGTATTTCTAAGTTTTAAATTACATTCTCCAACCTAGAAGGGCAGATTTGCAAAAGCATCCAAGTTTTTTGATCATCCAACACAAAAGCCCTCTGAACACAACAAGTCCTGAATCTAGCTCATGAGTAAGGTGGTTTTCTGGAAACTTCCTCCTCGAGGATGTAGCCCATATGGGCCTACAATAAAATGTTCATAGTCAGGTTCAGATAAGGAGCAAAGGTCTTGTGTTTCTTGAAAATATGGAATTAAAGAACAGACTCACTGCAATTTCACAGTATAAGACTCTTAAGATGAATTTCTGATTGTAATATTAAAAAAGCCATTGTGTTTTGTAATATGTCAAAGCATGGAATTTAGAACTAGAAACTTTTCAAAATTATTCAACAAATGTAAACCTTTAAATATGGTATGTTTGAATTTTCTCAGGGTCTATTATGAAATTGAGAAGCAAACTAAAAGATGGAAGTGTTTAGACTTTTCATGCTAGTCAGTCTCTTTCCCGTATAGAAGAAATAGTTATGATTACAGTCTACTGAATAATTGAACAAACCTTCAACTGGAAAGAGATAGACTGTTTCCTTGGACAATGCCCTCATTCCTGGAATATACATACATATCTTCATGTTAAACACATTTTCCTTCCTGACTAGGTTGTCAGGAGGTCTGAGTACAAGTATGAGAATGTCATGCTGGTGTCACTCTATACACCACACCCAACATGCATTTTGCCTCATTTTTCACACTACTAACTATTTATCTACATACTCAGCTACAAATGCAAGGAATATTTTTGTGTTTTCCATATGCGTGATGTTGAGGCAAACCACTGAGCACAGGACTAAACCAAGACTAATCAAGAAATTACTTTTTTTTAAAATTTCTTTTCAGCGTAACAGAATTCATACATAGTTTTACACCACACCCAGTGCTCCCTGCAATGCGTGCCCTCCACAATACCCACCACCAGGCTCCCCCAACCTCCCACCCCCCACCCCTTCAAAACCCTCAGGTTGTTTTTCAGAGTCCATAGTCTCTCATGGTTCATCTCCCCCCCAATTTCCCTCAACTCCCTTCTCCTCTCCATCTCCCCATGTCCTCCGTGTTATTTGTTATGCTCCGCAAATAAGGGAAACCATATGATAATTGACTCTCTCTGCTTGACTTATTTCACTCAGCATAATCTCTTCCAGTCCC